>JANHFT010004289.1:269993-280190 GCA_032467955.1 Pseudoxenodon macrops | reverse complement strand
GCTGCTTCTGTCTTTTGGAGAGGGCTTATTTTCAGGGGATGGCTTATTTTAGCACATGCACTCAAAAGCCTGACTGGACTTATTATCAGGAGAGGTCTTATTTTCAGGGAAACAGGGTAGCACTTAGCAATTGTTAGAAGATAGACTCAAGTTTCAGGAAGACCTTGACAGATTTGAAAGCTGCGTCCTTTCGAACAAAATGCAATTGAGTGGCGAGAACAATAAGGTCCTGCACTTAGGCAAGAAAACAAAATGCACAATAGATGGTACCTGGCCCAATAGTAGTGTCTATGAGACAGATTTAGGTGTTCTAGTAGACCATCACTTAAGTATAAGCCAGTAGTGTGCAGCAGCTACCAAAAATGCCAGTGCAATCCTAGGCTGCATCAAGGGATAGTATCAAGATCTAATATTGCTTTATACTGCACTAGTGAGGTCACACTTGGAATACTGCATCCAATTCTGGTCATCATAATACAAAAAGATACTGAGACCCTAGCAAGAGTACAGAGTACAGAGAAGAGCAATAAGGAGATTAAGGAGTCTGGAGGCTAAACTGTACAAGGAACAGTGAAGAGAACTAGGTATGTCTAGTCTAACAAAAAGAAGATTAGGGGTGAGCGGTCTTCCAATACTTGAGAGCTATCACAGAAAATAGGAGGTTGACTTATTCTCCAAAGCACCTGAGAGCAGGACAAGAAGTAATGAGTGGAAGCTCATTAAAGAGAGATCCAACCTAGAACTAAGAAGAAAGATTAGACAACCATATGGGCAGAATCATATAAGGTATCCTGCTCGAGCAGAGGATTGGAGTAGAAGACCTCCAAGGTTCTTCCAACACCAGTTTTACAACACTGTTCCATAGGCTCTGCACTGTACCTGTCTCATTAAGGCAGACAGTTCAGTTGAAAGTTATCAAAATAATGTACAATAGTTCCCATCTATTTAAAGAGCCTTTTACAACCCAGAATAGGGAAGTGTGCCACTGGAAATACTTATTAAATACTGAAGACTCCACACCTATTATCAGCCTACTCAGTATGACGCCCTGCAGCATGCCAATTTTAGTTCAATATTCTGAACATGTTGGAAAAGAACGTTCCAACACTTTTGGTGGTTTGTTGATTTGGTACATTGGTTGGTTAGTTGGCCAACTGACTACAGATTATTTGCCTTCCAATCAATGTCAACTCCTCGTGACCTCCAGAACGATCTGTCCCAGATATTCCAATGTTGTATATTTTAATTTTGTGTATTTTAATGTAATTTAGATACTTTTTATATTCTGATATTGTACTGTGCACCACTCAAGAGTACCTTTTTGAGGAAATGGGCAGTCTAGAAATGCTAAATATGAAGAAAGAAAATAAAGAAAAATATTATAGTGTTATCTGCATCTAGTTCATCCACAACCAAAGAATCTGACCAGAGCTGGCTTGATGGGGAGAAATATAGTTCCACCCGTCAAGATGATGATGATGATTTGTTGTATACCTGTTTAGACTGGGTTTGGCACTTTCATCCACCTATCAAGTTATTAAAAATTATGGTTCATTGCATAGTCAATCAGAAGTTCAGTCTGGATTTGGCATTTTTATTCACCTATCAAGTCCTTCCCAAGAACTGAGATAGGCAGATGTGGATGGTTTTGGTGTTAAAGGTACTGTCATAGGATGTAAGCTTTTCTGAATAAAGCTGCCTTTTGCAATTGACTTATAGTGATTTTGTCAATGCCAACGTAACATTTATTTTTATTATTATAAAATCCAAATGATCTTTATATACAGTAAGCCTAGCTATTGTTACCATTTATGTTTCATTTCTATTACATCTAAAATTTAGCCTCTCTTACTTATGTTACTAGATTATGATATTGCTAAAGCTTTTGACTGGTTCTTTGTATTATAACATACCTTGTATAAATGTGTTTATTGTTACCCAAAATGATAAGCTTTGTAGCCTAAAATTCCATAAAGTCATATGCAATCTTATATTTTTTTAAATTAAAATATTCTTTTAGAAAGCTGACCTTGTAACACATTTAGTGTAAAGCAGGAGGACAAGGAGGAAGAAGAAGATGAAGAGGAAAGGAGGAAGGGGGGAAAGTTTCTTGGCAGAACATTATGATATTCCCAGTCTTTTTAAGCTCTGGATTCTGGAATAAGTATTTAATAATGTTTTCATTTTAAGTCTTGAATTGCTCTAGGTATCATTCAAGGAGAAAAATATGGTATTTTTCTCCAAACCCAACACCTGCAAAATAAAATTCTGTTTAAGATTAAGAATATTGCCCATTTGCAACAGGAAATGATTTCAGAAAAAGGACAACATGAAAATTGTAGTAGGCATTGGCTTACAGAACAATCCTTCCCCAAAATGAGAATTTTCATTTTCCAATCCTACAGTAAGTTCTTATCCTTGTATTGAAAAGATAATGTTTGCAAGCATGAGAGTAATCCCTTACTAAACCTCATAACCAAACAAAATGGGTTCATCAAGCCTACCTATTTCTTTTCTTATTCCTCGAAGAGCAAAACTTAAAATACACATATTTCGGTACCACTGCCTTGCAGTTCTATTTCTTTTTCTTGCTCCAATACACTGGAGACGTTTGTAAATGTCCTTTTACATAAAGCAACATTTAGAAGTTATTTAGGGTAGGCAGCACTGGTTTAGGAGAAGGCAATCTGTATCCTTCACAAATTAGCTTTTTTACTAGAAGCTAAGTAAATAGAAAACAAATTATACCAGAATACACTATTTGTTCATCTAATCTAATCTTTTCCAATAGTTGATAAACTAGCACTTGTCCAGATGATAAGGATGTCAACCTCCCTCAACCCCAATCAGCAGGTAAGACACGTCGAGGGTTTTAAAAAATCCAGGTGATGCAAAAACTAATTACTTTTGGTCTACTCTAATGACCATCCAAGAGTCCTTTCTTGCTGGAAGAACAGGAGATGACATTGTGTCTCAGTGTGAAATACCACTGTGCTCATCATCTTGAATTGAGGTGGCAGATACCTCACATAAATAAATAAACCTTCATCATAAATTAGTGTGCTAAGAGACGTTAATAAAAAAGAAAAAAGAAATCTTACAAGATGTAAGATAAACATGACAAAACATGCAGCACATTTTATTTCAAGAACGAGAAACTGCCTCCTACGGTTACAGGCACAGAGTCACATGTTCATCACATCAAACAAACATGGCTTTCATATGTCTATGAAAACATTCTGTAAGTGGTTTACTAAATGTGAAGATACAAAATGCTTAAAACAAAACCTAAGGCCACTGAGCCTGACACACTGCAGTGATAGTATCTGACAGAGCACCTTAGCTCATTATAAATAATTGCTTTCATAAAGTGTATCTGAATTCTGAAAGTGCATATTAAAAGCTGGGTGGCGGAGGAAGGAGAAAACTACAGGAGAGAACGGTATTCATTTGTTAAGGAAATACTACTCACTCATCTGCTCATGAGACATTACCTCCATATTGTGGCTTCCAAAATGTCTTCATAAAAACGGTTTCCATGCATTGCCATTTGTTCCCAATACACTGAAGTACATAATGCCATTCTAATGCATTCTCCAATTTTTTTTTATTTTCCATTAATTTTATGAACTACTTGCAATGCATTTCAATGTTATTTTCACTTGATTAAAAAAAAAAAGTCACTCACACTTCAGAGTTCTTCTAATAGCACCGTTTTTCCTGGCTCAAACCAGCCTGATTATATAAGGAGATGATCAGAAATGGCCAGAGGCACAAATGAAGCCTATGACTCCAAGTTATTAAAATGCAGTCCACTGTTTGGCAGGAATTACTGGAATGTTACCATGTTGTATCAGAAGTGTAAAGTGAAGGAAGAGCCTTTGCAAGTGAAGGGGGCAAACACAGGGATGGATGGGGGTGCCTGTTGTAGGTATGCATGAATTCCGATTTAGTTCAAAACATCATGCCCTTTAAATAAAATATATCAAATGCAGAAACAGATCAATTCAAAGCTATTGCCTCATTAACTCTTCCTTGCATTCAAGCCTTCCCTCTTCAGACAAAAAATATAATTGAATTATACCAGTACAAACTGAATACATGCATTTTTCTCCCCAAGATCTTTCTCAATATTCCTCAGCCCATTTCGGCCAAAGCTTTTATTCCATCCTTTCATTGCTTTAGTTTTTTTATTTTATTTATTTAGTTACTTTTCACATTCTTTGAACCACCCATCTCCCTCAGGGGTTTTGCTACAGAATGTATTTTAAAACTTCTGTGTCTGTGATGGTGATCTTGCATATTTATTTCGGCTTTTTTTTCTTTTTTAAGTATAGAGTATTTCAAAAAGGTAAGATCAATGAGATCAATATTGTCTGTTTTTCTTTTCTTTGGATTACATCTAAGAGTTTCACTGGTATGATACCTACACAGCCACGAGCCTAAGGAAAAAAAATCATGAAAAAAGTTATGCATATTTATTCGATTCCCAGATAGACTTCTGTAATCTTAAATCAGTTACTGAAAAGTTAGTAGTCTACAGATTTCATTTACAGGACAAGTCAATGTTAAAGTTTAATCAGCATTAACTATACTGAAAGATTTGGTGGGGTTTGGGATTTGTAGGTACGAGGGGTGCTCAGTACTACAACTGCCTAGTAGGTGAATTTTAAGTATAATATACTAAATCATATCCACATCCACAACCACAAACAAAACTCTTTTATAGGACTTATTTTCTCTGGTTTTACAGTATTATTTTGAATTCCATTTCTTCCTTTCCTTTATCATTTCCTTTTTCCACTCCTTTCCTTTTTTCCACTCCCTCCTTAAGTAGATATAGCTGAAGGTTAGACAAAAATACATATGCCACTTGCTTTTAATACTTAAATTTTAATTTAAATATCAAATGAAAATGTTAGGGCCTTGCAACTTTATATAATAAACGTAAACAGGGGGGGAAGCTATTTTTAATAGAAAGGATGGACTTGCTTCATTCTGTATCCTTCCTAGAAGCTAGGTTTTTATTCTTTCAGACAACCGTTCACCTTTCTCATTCATTCCCCATTTATGTTTTACTGATTTTTCTTCTTTCCAGCAACAACTATAGAAAATCCTGACTTTGCTACAGGCTTGTTCAGGCAGAACAAGAACAAATTCTGACAGTGATTGAGTTTGCACACCCAAAGTGGGACCCCTGACAGAGCACATCCTGAGTTGTATTTGGACAAGCTAGCTGCCATCTTCTCCAAGTGGAGTAGGAGCAAATTCTGACAGCCATCCATGTTTTTGGTTTAAGACTTCAGGTCCGTGCATCTATACCCAGAGCCCTGTTACAATGCTGCTCCAGACTTCCCTCTCTACTCTATTTGCTGACAGCCAGTTCCTCCAGCCAGAGAAGGAATAAATTCTGGCAATAATCCAGCTGTCAATGTGCAAGAAATGAAATTTGTACATTGAAAGCAGAGCCCAGTCAGACCTCACTCTAGTCTTTCCTTAGATAAACCAGCTGACAGCTTGACCAGGAAGAGTAGCAATAAGTTCTGGCAACCATCCTGCTTTGCATGTGGAAGCCTCCCACCAAATTGCGATACCCTCCCCTCCTCTAATTAACTTTATGGCCTTCTGGTGGCCGCAAACCACCACTTGAAAACCTCTGGGTTATGCTATAATAAATATATTTGATATCTGGGGGCCACATTTCTTAATGTATAAAAAATGAAGTTCGCACCAGCTGTTAAAACATTAATTACTCCTTAATTACCTTAATTTTCTGAATTTTACAATGCAGTCCCTCAATCCAAACAATACACAAAACTGGATAAATCCTTAAAAATGCTCCCCAAATGTTCCAATGAATGAATGCCTAAAACTTTTTTACATCCTAAATACAGATTTTCATATCTTTTCCTTTCAGCATTTGCATTTGGAAATTGGAAGACTAGAAAGAAAGAAAAAGGGGGGGGGGAGGAACCCCATTGCCAGCTTGGCATTCTGCATCTTTAGAATTAGACTTCATTCAAGGATCTTTGGGGTGGGATCATTAAGTACCACATAAGTAGTCCGCATTTGGAAACTGCCTCATCTAGCAAACAATCACATTAATGACAGTCATGAAAAAGCAATTTTACAACCCATCTTCTCACTTATGACCTTCACAGGTCTGTAAAGCTGAAGTAAAAACATAAGCACAGCTGCTTTCTCACTTAGTGTCTGCATCACTTAACAACCATGTTGCCAGTACCATTTCTGGTTGCTAAATGAGGATTAACTGGATTACTTTAAGCTTATTTGATATACTGGGCCTATCCTGTCTGGGAACCATTCTCCTTTCAGATAATTTGGAGTCTTATGTATATCTCATAAACTCCTACCTTACATACGTATATGTATGTATCAGTAGAGATAAACTATATTGAGAGTAGAAAATAAATGTTTCTCAATGGAAATATGTAGCATGTTCTTACTTTTCATACAGAAACATTGATATATAAATGTAGAATTGGGACACGTCCAAATTTTAGAAAGAATTTCATTTCTCTTAAGAGATTTTCTGAATTTCATCAGCATTAAATGAATTATTGTAAGCATTAAATGAATTAAGGGAGAAAACCCCCACATAAATATGTCTTCTCCATCCACAGGTTGTAGTCCAACACATTTGGAGAGCAAATGTTTTTAGGACAGTCACTGTCTATGCGAAAAAGCATACTAAACAAACACAAAGAATGGTTGAAGACAGAAGTAAAAGGAACAAGAATGGTCCAAATCAGCAGTAAAAAAAAAAATGAAGCTGTGTTCAATTTTTTACTTTTAATGCTTCTTTTTCCTTTCAGATCTGTGAGAATGTAATGTTTTTAAGTTCTCTAACATCAAACTGTATGACACCTCAGAACACTCTCTGTGCAAAATGTCATAAGCAGCATAGATCAGTGATGAAGCACAGTCTCTGCCACTAGGGAACAAAAAGACAATTCCCTTGTTTCTCCAATATTCAGTAATTACAGGATATAATCTTTGAGAAATGCAGGCTCTCTCTCTCTCTCCTCTCTTGCTCTCTCTCTTCTTTCTTTCTCTCTCTCTTTCTCTCTCTGTGTGTATGTGTGTGTGTGTGTAAGAGAGAGAGAGAGAGAGAGAGAATGAAAAATGTTTCTTGGTGAGAATAGATTTATTAGTGTAAATTATGAGTCTTTATGAAAGAATCATACTAATTTAAGGTGTTTGTTTAAATTATGTAAACTGTGAGTTATTATGAAAAAATCATACTAATTTAAGATATTTTGTTTAAATATTCATACAACACCTTTATGCAAGAACCCCAGCAGAAAAGAAACACTTAAATATATTTCATTAAAGTGTTGGTTGGTTGGCTTGCATAAATTGAGACTTTTGGAATAGGTCATAGATGGTGGAAATCCTTTGCTGAACTTGATTTATCTCCAAAAAAGCTAAGTGGGTTTGGAATTGGGTAAAAGACTAGGAAGAAATCCCAGGATTCTGGGCTAAACTGGAAAATTGGAAAAAAATAATTAGTGAATAAGGCCTTCTGTATTTTTGCCAAGCAAAAGGCACGTGTAGTCAACAAAAAATTGAGCTCAATAGAGACTTAGCCTTGTATTTATTTATTCAAAATTTATTCAAAAATATTTTCACTTAGTCAAGTGATTTGGGTTATTATCTGAGTTGAAGTCTATGAGGATGGAATGTGTTTTCAAATATTATAAAATAAATATATCCTTTAAATAAAATTACAAGATGTGTTTCCTAGGCAGCATCCTGCAGATATTTTTAATTGGAACAAAAATAAAGTATCCTTCATTTTTCACAGCTGATAAATTTAATGGTGAGGGCCAGTTTAGTGTAATGGTTAAAGGCATCTGGCTAGTTACTACGAGATCATGAGTTCAAGTCCTGCCTTGGGCACAAAGTGACCTGGTGATCATGAGCCAGTCACTTTCTCTCAGCCTTAGGAAGGAGGCAATGGCAAACCACTTTTGAAAAATCTTGCCAAGAAAACTGTAGGGACTTGTCTAAGAACTGGGTATGACTAAATAAAAGAGAGGGAGAGAAAAATATTGAATCCATTTATACGTCTGAAAATAAAACCAATAAAACCAAAAGAATTTCCAAAAAAGAGTTTAATAAATTATATGTATATAAAGTATTAGTTTACCAATATTTATCATTCGTTGACAATTTTAACTTTTCTTTTATTCATTCCTTTTAAAATAAACAGAAAAGTCCCTGTGCAAGTCTTTTAAAAAAGCATACATATAGTATACAAAACTATTTTTGCTTTTTCAAGAATTACAGAAATTGTTTTATACATCTTCACACACTCACCCTGTTTTGAAAGAAACCTGTGTACCAATTCAGTCAAAGGTTTCCATTTATTATATTGCTTCCAGTAATATTTAATATTTATATACAGTTATCGTGCTTTCTACATTAGTACAGAGGTACCAGGGCATTTTCTTGCTCACCTGCCATAATGACAGAGGGAGAGGAGTTGATTACATGAAACCCCCATATGCTCTAAAAGCAGATGTGAAGAGATTACAAGACTGCCAGCAGCAACAGAATGTACAATCATACCAAAAAGGAAAAGGAAAAAGCTAGGTATGTACTACTCAACTATCCAGATAGCATTGTGCTATGCAAGTGAAAATCCTGGGACAAGTCCTATGACTATAATTGCCAAAAATATGGTCAGCAGGTATCTGGACCGAATAACTTATGTTCGTGATGGCGAACTTGCGGCACACGTGACACTCAGAGCCCTCTCTGCGGGCACACAAGCAGTAACCCCAGCTGAACTCCACCGCGCATCCCATCCGCCGGCCAGCTGGTTTTCAGGTCTCTGCCACACATGCACAGGGGGCGAGGCACACATATGGGGGTCACACATGCATGCGCTGAGGGTGCGGAGGGTCATGCGTGCATGTGTGGGGGCAGGAAGCATGGAGGCAGGAAGCACATTGCATTATGGGTGCGCACATGCACTTTTGGCACTCGGTGACAAAAAGGTTAGCCATCACTGACCTTTGTGATCCCACTGTACTTTCACTTTTAATGGAAGAGAGTTATCTGAAGTCTCCCTTCTACCAGAACTTTATTACAATGCCATCTTTTCTGGGCCTTTCACCAAAGTAAGGTTCTAATCTGTTTGTAGGATGAAGGTGGAAGACTTCGAATGAATTTCTAAATATATTAAGATCTCTGCATGCATTAAAAGTGCAAGTGACAACTTTTTAATGCCATGTGTTTCTCCTTGGCTTCTTATATATAACTCAAGTCTCCCAATGTATCTGGCAGAAATGGAAATGGTAGCATTATAGGTAGTCCACGAGTTGTGATCATAATAGACCCTGCACATTATGGTCATAAGTCGTGACAGTCATTTTACATTTTTGCCATGGTTGTTAAGTGAACACAGTGGTCATAAATATGAAACCATTGTTCTCTATTGGTATATTTTTGTCAAATGTTTATATTTTCGCCTACTCGCACATAGCAACTCAAGGCGGCTTACATTCACATGACCATGAAATGCTGCAAATGACTGTAAATGTGGTCATGTTGCCAAGCATCTGATGTTTGGTCACATGACTGAAGACAGGGCCGACTGTCAGAACTTTGGATTTTGATTGTAAGTCGCCTTTTTCAGGTAGGTTGTAACTTCAATCACTACATGACAGTCATAAATTGAGAACTACCAATAGTGGGAATAACAGGAACAATTCACACATGTGGAAGTGGACTGGGACAGAGGGGAATAAATATATATGCTATGTACAATTTAAAAAAATCATCTTAGAAGCTCTCCAGATGCATGTGGACTTTCAGACTCAAGCTGGCCATCAGTGGTTATGCTGGCTGGAAGCTGAAATATGCACATCTCAAAACACCCACAGTGGGGAAAGTTGGTATAAAGAAAAATGAATGAGTTTGTCTTTGCTATTCCAAATTAGTAGGTGTAATCATCCAATGAGGCTGAACATTGGGAGTTTTAAAACAGAGATTTCTCCATTTAATGCATAGTTAAACTATAGATTACTACCAGAATTTCTAGCAATGCCCATCTACTTGGATAAATGTAATTTTATATATATATATAGCAATTGCTCCTGGAAGCACCGAGCTGGAAGCACCGAGCTGAAAGCACCTGAAGATGACGAATGAGATTTCGTCGAAACG
>JANHFT010004289.1:245396-264163 GCA_032467955.1 Pseudoxenodon macrops | reverse complement strand
TTCAATTTCCAAACATTAGGGGTGCTCAAAAGTTGTGACATGCCTTGGGGATTGTAAAGATATTTTGGTTATTTTAATATAATTTAGATGTACTTGGTAAGTAACTACATAAATACCATAGCTTTTTAACATTTTGTTTGTTCATTTACTCCACAGATACAAATACAGATATACAGATATATACTGTAGTTATAGATATTCCAAGAATAACCAATATTACGAGCATGATTAGCTTTGATTATCACAAAGAGTCAAGTATTTAATTGGATATTAGATCTGGTTGATTCTTAACATTCAGATACAACAATTAACAGATGCAATTCATCTTAAAAGGAACAGAAGCATATAAAAGAAGGAGCTATTGGCAATGTACATTAAACATTAATAATTAACAGATAAAACCAACCAAAGGAATTTGATGGAACTGTTGAGACCATCTAGATCAAAATAAGTGAATAAAAAACAGCCACTGTCACGGACCAATATAAAAAATTGGCAGGGCAGAACCAAAAACGGCATTCATCATCCTTTTTTTTTTCCTTCTGAAAAAACCTTCTTGTAATTTAGCCCTGTAATTTAGACATGGCAGAGCTAACTTAGGATAGTTATCACCTCCCAACTTACCCTTTGTCACACCATCTTTGACATTTTTGGCATCAGAGTTTCAGATGCAAGAAAAACTAGCTAATGGAGAGGGAATGAGGACTGGTTATTTATTTCCTGGTGATTAATGGAGAAACTGAAGAAATCTGAAGGATCTTGTGGCTGCTCGATATTGCCCAAATGTAATAGAATTTTGTCCTTAAGGAATTTTTTTAATAGGGAGTATGTTATTAATGCTCACAGAATTTTGCCTCGGAATATACGTATAAAAGTTTAGAATCATAGACAGGAACATCTGGCCAGGACCTAATGTGAATTATCAGGATATCCCACCTGATCTGCAGGGCAACAAGCCGTACCACTCATCTTCTCATAGCTACATGCCAAGCCTCATCCCTCTCTCCATTTGCAGCAAGAACCAAATTTGCAGGAACCCAGCTAGAATACCCACCAATCACTCCTTTCTTGACTACCTGAAGCCTTCTTCAGAAACAGAGCATATGGGGTCACCAAGGCAGAGCTCTCTCCATGCAAAATATTTCATCTGAAATATGTGTGAATGTGACTATACTCAAAATGGGAGCATCATTTCCGAGGCAGAAGTCAAGTCCACACAAAGGAAGCGGAATAACGTCCTTATTCTTCACTGCAGCATTAGATAATATGCAGGTCTGTTCTAAAATGTGAGTGGTAATATAGGGATTGCAAGGGTATTCTTTATAGAAATGATAACTGCAGAGAAAATGTTTGGGCAAGTGTGATTGGACACACAAGGAATTTGTCTTTGGTGCATGTGCTCTCAATGTACATAAAAACAAGATACATTTGTCAAGAATCATAAGGTACAACACATAATGATAGTCACAGGGTATAAATAAGCAATCAGGAAACAATATCAATAAAAATCGTAAGGATACAAGCAACAAATTACAGTCTTGCAGTCATAAGTGGGAGGTGATTGGTGATAGGAACGATGAGAAGATTAATAGTAATAGTAATAGAGTAAATAGTTTGACAGTGGTGAGGGAATTATTTGTTTAGCAGAGTGATGGCGTTCGTGAAAAAACTGTTCTTGTGTCTTGGTGTGCAATGCTCTATAGCGTCGTTTTGAGGGTAGAAATTGAAACAATGTCATGTTTCATGGCATGCTGGTATGCAAAAATCAGGCCACTATGCCAATTACAAGATCTAAAACCAGTATAAGATCAACTTTGTAGTCACATTAAGGATTCTACTGAACATTTCAATGTGACACCTAACAATAAAGCTCCTATCTTAAAACAGGTTTTTAAAAAAAGGATACATTTAACTACTTTCAGCTATGGTTTCTAACTATATTATAGCCTTAGCAATTTAAATGCAAGCAGGGCAACCATATTATAACTCCATGCAAACACAGTCAGAACTACATGGATGTGAATTCAGGTCTGAAAAGATAAAAGTGTAATAGATCCATACTCAAGACCTGTACTAAGAATAAGTACCCTCACCTTCCTAACTACTTCCTTGAATTAATCCATGGAGCAGACACTCAAGGGAAAGAAAAATTCTCAGGAGGGATGTTTACAATGACATTTTCAAATACTGTAGATAAAAAAGAGGGGTCCTTGGTGCTCTCTGAGCTTGGTTGTTTTCTTGCAGACATTTCATTACCCAAATTAAGTAACATCATCATTACCCAAAACTAGATAACGCTGGTGGTGTTATCTAGTTTGGTAATGAAACGCCTGTAAGAAAACAACCTCAGAGAGCACCAAGGACCCCTCATTTAAACCCTGAGCTACAAGTATTCTCCTTTACAGATGCAAAGGCTTAGCCCCCAAACCTGATATTAGTACTAAGTAACTTCCACAGATTTCTTCAGAGTTTTTTTAATCACCAACTCCCATATGAAGTAGTCTCTTCCTCTCTACAGAGTTTCTCCTTGGCACAGGAGAAAGGCAATCCATCTCTGCAATTCAATCATTTATGAAACATCTTTTGTTTCTGTTTTTCACAATAAACCTTGGCAGTACTTTTCATAGAGTGGCCTCTGTAGAGAAATTAGCTAAAAGGTAGTCATTTTGTTTTCCTTTAAGAAGCTGATCTTGCTTTTCAATCCTGCCGTTGCCTCACCTTCTCTGCATGCTCTCTATCTTTATTACAGTTGCCATCAATTCTGCGAGACTATTATTCCTCAGAGATATTCTCCAGTTTTCAGATTTTATCAGAAGGTCTTTTGATAGTTACCTTACGTGTGACCAACAGTCTGGTTTTTTTTTTAAATAGATTTGTTTAATAACAGTGATTAGTTTTTGGATATCATTGAGTTGGTTTTATAGATGTGAAATGCATGGAAGCTTCATCATTCAGAAAGTGTGGCTATATTATTATTTACTGTTATGTC
This sequence comes from Pseudoxenodon macrops, assembly GCA_032467955.1. Lineage (NCBI taxonomy): Eukaryota > Metazoa > Chordata > Lepidosauria > Squamata > Pseudoxenodontidae > Pseudoxenodon > Pseudoxenodon macrops. The sequence goes on along the minus strand of JANHFT010004289.1, from coordinate 261,174 downwards.
TTACTGTGGAGGCTTGCTATGTTATTGTATAAGCAACCATGAGCCTGATTGGAGTTGGAATTTAATAGGTAAATAATTAAAAGATTATCAGCAAATAATAAGTGGGAAAGAAACTGGAATTGGCTTTCTTTGCATGGAGCCATCTTGTTTTCTTATCTTATTCTGCCATGCAAACAATCCTCAAAGAGAAGGCTGACGTATTCACATTCATCAGACAGAGAAATTACACTTCCCCAGCACTCATCCAGATGGAATTTCTTTTGAATTCAAATCTGTATTTCAAAACCCAAGCCACTTCTTATTGCACATATAAGCTAAAGAAACAGTCTCAGGGACAATTTGCTGTAATCTCTACAAGGATGCCATTAACAGAGGTCATTCTTATACCTAAAACAATGTTTCCAGAGTTTTCCCATCACACTAAGTCAGAATGCGGCTTCTTTGCTCTTAAGACTTGATATTAAACCCTTGCAAGTTACATGGATGAGTCGATCGTTGTCAGACAGGTAAATTGTGAAAATGTAGGACCAATTTAATTTTTTATATATGTGCTATTTGGATTCAGAAAAAAAGAAAGGAATAAGAAGAAACCATCACAATTTTATGATGGTTCCACATTTGCCTCCCAGACATTATTATATCATCTGTTTATTCCATTCTATTTATATGAATAAAAGTATCCAGGTTCCATAGAGATTTTTTTAAAAAAAACAAGTTTTAGCCTTTTAAAACTGTAGGATAAAGACAGCATCTGATGCTAGACACTAAGCAAAGCCTTTTATCGGAAGCACAATAAAGCTATATCAAGGATCTGGTGCGGATCGGAGTGCACATTTAAAAAATAATTTTGCTGGAAACAGCCCCAATGTTGTTAGCCAGGAAAGATAGCCTTACAGTGAATGAGAAGGCTCCCACAGGGTCAACCTGGATCAAGGACTTAATGAAAATATGTCACTATGGAGGACAGCAAACTATCTATGACAGGATAAAAATTACCAAAAAGTTGAAGCAATCTGGAAGATCTTTTCCAAACTACCTTGGGAATGACATATTGTCCATATATTTGGTCTAAGGCAGATGCACAGACATAAATAAAAAAAAGTCAAGATGCAGCAAGAGATACTACCTGGCAACTATAACAATCTCACTCATCATACTTTAACATCAAATCAATTAAGTAATAGACAAAGTACATGCACATTAAATTGACCAAAAAAAAGAGTTCAAGATATGCAATATGTTAATTCTAAAACCTAATCAGGAATTTTGGAGAGGAAAAAACTACATCTGGAAATCTGTCCAATTATTTGTGATGAATATATCAAACTCCAATGAAAGGAAGTTGAACTTTTCATCGTTTAAAACTTTCTATTCATTTCTCAGAGAACACAACAGATTTGTATAAAGAAAGAATAAGCCAATAAAATGGCCTGTACAACTTTTAGAGACAGAGTATAGATAGCCAGATTATAGATTTAAGGCTGAGGAAGACTGATACAGATGGATGGGGAGCAGAAAAAAACTGTAAGAACTGTGATCAGTTCAAAGTTTTAATAGCAATGTTTGTTATTTTATAGTCACTCATTTTTTTAAGGAAGAGGGAGGGAGGGAAGGAGGGAAGGATTTATAGAATGCTTGAATGAAATCAATTATAAATGCATAAAAAACTAAAGCGCACAGGGCAACATACACACACACAATTTTTAAAGGTTAGATATGAGAAGAAACATTAGAAACATTCTGTCTGGACTTCCAGGAAAGAAAGGACAGCAGAGTCAACAACCATGGCAGAATGAATACCTGGAATGAAAAACTGATACTTTGCAATTCCACTTTGGATAAGGAGAGAACTGGGATTTCCCAACAGTGTTTCAGACAAGTGTTCCTCATGAGGAGACTGCAAAATGTTCTCTGGGAAACAACATCCTCATAACCCAAGTTGCAGTTCAGGGTTCATATACTTCCTTTATCAATCACCTGTGGAAATTGTTATTAATTGCTTTTTAGAAATTAGAAACCTTCATAACAGCCAGAGGTGGGTTCTGAATCTTCTTACTGCCGGTTCGTTCAGGGTTGCGCCATGAACGCGTGCGGGGCAATCAAAAAATAGCTTCTGCGCATGCGCAGAAGCAAAATCCAAAATGCCGTTCCCCACAGAGACACAGAAGGAACCGGCTCCGTGATATCATCGCAGAGTTACTACCTACTCTATAGAACCAGATAGAACTGGTAGGAACCTACTTCTGATAACGGCACATTTTCTTAATACTAGATGAATTTCCTTCATTTTAAGTGAAAACAGTTCTATACAAGTTAAAGGATTTTTTTTTTCTTTTTTGGGAATAAACAGCAAAAGGATGACAAAGCACTAATTCTGGAAAATTATAAATGGACTAAAGGTCAGGATGGCTTTGAATATTTAAGACAGTATGTTCAAGGTTGGACACTGCCTCTAGTTTTTGACATATGACCGTAATGAGCCTATCCATTTACACTCATATAGTCCAACGTCATGTGATCAACCTAATCTTACAACTTTTTTTCAGTAGTTGTTAAGCAACCTCAAGCCATGAAACTAATACGGCAGTCATTAAATGAATATGGATTTATTAAGCAAACTCATTGTTCACTATGGTGCAATTTTGCCAAAAGCCAAAATCCACTCTTCAGAAAAACCGTCATAAAATGCAATCATGTGACCATGGGATGCTACTAAAAACCATAAATGCAGCTGTGCTGCCGAGTGCCTGAAGTAATAAGTCTGGCCACATGAACACAGGGGGGAAGGGCAACCAATGGGACTTGCAAGATTATAATTCCCTTTTTCCAAGTAGATTGTAACTTCAAACAGTGTCTAAGCCACTTGTCATAAATTGAGGATTATCTGTAGAGTAACCAAAACAAATTAAAAATAAAGTTAAAGGAGAGCAGCACTTAAATGCAATTTTCTAATTTTCAAATCACAATAAGTAAGCTCCATTTTACTCTGTATTGGACAGGTATAATCATCAATGCAGTATTCTGGGCCCAACATTTCAAGCAATAGGTTCAGAGCAGGGCAATGAAAATAATTGAGGATTAGAAATTAAATTCTATGAAGAGCGATTGAAAGAACGAGAAATAGTTACCTTGGAAAAAGAAGACAGGAGACACAGTAATCTTGAAATACAAAACAAGACTTCCTAAAAAAAGATGGGAGTCCCATTTTTCTATTTTTCTAGAATGTAGGACAGACAGAGTAATATCTCTACGTTACAGGATGGAAGATTCCAATTGAATGGAGGGATGAAGCCAAACCTTGACAGTAAGAACAATACAATACAGGTAATCCTTGACCAAAACCACATTTGGGATCAGAATTTCCAGCTAAGGAAGGAGGTTATTAAATGAGTCATGCTCAACATTGTGCCACAGGTTTTTTTGCCAGTTATTAAGCAAATTATTAAGCAGTTAAGTGAATCAGAAGAACAATAACATAATCTGGCTTTGCCCATTGCCTGCTTTTCAGAAGCCGAATGGGAAGGATGCAAATGGCAAACATACAACCCCAGGATTGTGCAACCATCATAAATACATGCTGGTTGCCAAGCATTCAAATTTTGATTTATGTGACTATGGGGATGCCGCGTTGGTTGTTAAGTGCGAGGACCAAGTTATAATTTACTTTTTTCAAAGTTGCTATTGTAAATTTGAATGGTCACTAAATGAATGGTTGTAAGTCAAGGACTACCTGTAATGGATCCAATTACTTAAGACAGATGGTTGACTCTCTCTCTCAATGGTTGTGTTTAAATAGAGGCAAGGCATCCTTCTGTCAGGGATGTCTTAAGTTGGATACCTGGAGGAAGTTAACCTAAATGGTTCCTTCCATGATTCTGTATAAACTTAAACCTATAATCAAAATTATAGTGTACATATACTCCTAGAACGCTGCATTTTGCGCGATGTTTCAGTCCTATAAAATACTGCATCAATAATGAAATAGTTCAATAAAACACCACTAAGGACAAAGTACACACAGCTTGCTAATCATTAACCTTGTACTAGTCCAGTGAAATTAATTGAGAGGTATGTAAAATCAGAGCCAATGGAGTTTTCAACAGCAATGAATGACAATCATATCATTGTAATGAATACAGTTACGGTTTTCTAATATGCTTGTTTCAAGAATAAAACTAAAATTAGTACCTTTGATTTCATTTAAGTTGCCATTCCTAACATGTTGTTTTGCAATACAAACATCACCAAATTTAGTATGACTCACTTCTATATGTTCCACGCTAATTGTTCACCTTTGTAAATATCAATTAACATTCATACAGTACTCATAACAGCTCCCCTTCAAGGCTTTAACACAACGCTCCAGGCCATTAGTGATTAAATTTGTCATTAAAACCACACACTCCATACCAAGGTCTTATAACCCTGCAAATGTCTAGGTGACAAAAGTTAGACAGATCTTATTATCAAATGCATGAAGTTAGTAATACGCTACTATTTCGCCCATAATTTATTTATTAATCTTTTATAAAAATTGCTGGATAACCCTGGAAAGAGAAGAGTGTTCAAAGGTTTTGAATGCATTACATAAAAATAGCCAAGATAAAATCTTGAGAATACAAGATTTGTTACATGCACACATACACAGACACTTATACACACTTTTCTTATCTGACAACACTAACTGAAATCAAATTTCACAATTTGACAATTTATACAATTTATACACGTAATATATGCAAGTCCAATCATAGACTGAAATATCAGGTGGCAGATTAGAACCGCGATAGGAACCTGTGGCACGCAGAGCCCTCTCTGCGGGCACGCAAGCTGTCACCCCAGCTCAGCTCCACAACGCATGCATCCGCGCCTCCCAGCTGGTTTTCAGATCTCTGCCACACATGTGCAGGAGGAGCATGCAGGGGGATCACGTGTTGCACAGAGGCGTGTGCGCATATGGGGGACGCTTGCGGGGGTCACGTATGCATGCGTGGAGGTGGGGGCATGTGTACGCATGCGCAGGGAGGGCACATGTCACATATGCATGCGCAGGGGGCGGGGCACACGGGGAGGGAGCACGTGCATAGCATTATGGGTGCACATGAGTGCTTGCGCACACGCGCTTTCAGCACTCAGAGACAAAAAGGTTAGCCATCACTGGATTAGAGTGTAGGAGTTGCAAAAAAAATTGGTATTGAGAATCTAGAAAGAGTGCAGAGAAGAGCAAAGATGTCCAGATGTCCATATGAATGGTTGCAGAAATTGGGTATGTCTAGTTTAATGAAAAGAAGGTCTAGAGCGTGACATGATATCTGCCAATATCTAAGGGGCTGCCACAAAGAAGAAGGGCTCAATCTATTCTCCAAAGTGCCTGAAGGCAGGACAAGAAGCAATGGATGGAAATTAATCAAAGACAGATCCAATATTGAAATAAGAAGATTCTTGACAGTTAGAACAATTAATCAGTGGAACGTTCACCTTCAGAAGTTGAATGGTGGGAAAATTGGACCGCTATTTGTCTGAAATAGTATAGGAGCTTTTGCTTAAGGAGGGGTTGGACTAGGCAAGAGCTCCTATACTATTTCAGACAAATAGTTTTGTAATTTCCTCACCCTTCAGCTTCTGAAGTTGAATTCTAAGAATTCACCCTGGTAATTCTAAAGTAGCCTTGACAAAATTAGCTGGAAATTCTAGAACAGACCTTATCTGGAAGTTAATTATCTAACCAGTGAATTCTACAGTGATTCAGACAGTAATGCAGTAATACAGACAGAATAATAAGAATGTTATATGTTAAAAAACAGAAGAGGACAAAAAAAATCTAATAATGATATTCCATTAGTTCAAATGAAGGAAGTGTCTGAGTAATGTTAGGAACAAAGTGCAACTTTGGTTCAGTTGAATTACAGTTCTGAAACTATTTTAAAAAACCTATGAAATTCAAATGCAGACAATCCAATTAGATGAATTCTTCAACTGGATACTGCAAGATCTCTTTCGACTTTACATAATAACTATGCTGGCTTCAGTTATATCAGTGTGTACATCATTATATGTTCAAAGGGTAAAGTACATGATTGTGTTTCTAAATGGGCAGGAAACTCATCAAGAGATGTATACTTTCATTTCCATGAATTTTAGAACATGTGCCTATTTGTATAATGCCACCAGCTACTAAAGAAAATGGGGAAAAAAAGAAATATTTATTCCACTGTACATTTTCTTCACTAAGAATTAAAATGATTTTGTTTCTGCCTTTCATTTACTGGTATAATAACAACAGCAAGCACAGTTGTTGTCAAAATGTGCCTTTGTCTCAGTAGAACAAAACAGAAAGAAGATACAGTACAGTAGTTTCATCTTGACAACACACCACCACGGAAGAAACAGAAAAAGACACGGATGGAAAAGTGCTCAAAAAGTGAATGTGTCCTCGCAGCTATTTTTCTACTTTTATTTTTACCTTTTTTTAACAGTTGTATGTTATTTATTTTAAAGCTGTTGGCTTCCCAGAATTATATAAGTGACATGGATGACCATATAAAGTGAATCAATCAATCAATATCTCTAAGAGATATTTTATTGGTTGGCAAGAAAAGACATGATAATAAATGACTGAAATGCATGCGAGGCTCAAGGAACTCTGTTCTAATCTCATTAGAAATTTTGATTTCTGATTTTGACAAGACTTCCGTGATCACCATCATCCTCTTTCCTCGAAAACATTCCGAACCTGTATCGTCCACAGTCACACTCATAACAATAGCAATAGCACTTAGACTTATATACCGCTTCATAGTGCTTTACAGCCCTCTCTAAGCGGTTTACAGTCAGCATATTGCCCTCAACAATTTGGGTCCTCATTTTACCCACCTCGGAAAGATAGAAGACTGAGTCAACCTTGAGCCTGATGAGATTTGAACTACCATCTCGGCAGTCAACAGAAGTAGCCTGCAGTACTGCACTCTAACCACTGCACCACCGTGACTCATAGCAAACATCTCTTAACAGTATTTGACCCACATCTGCATTTTGGCAGCCTCTGGCTGCTTCCTTAGATAGTATACAATAAACACACTTTGCGTTTCTTTATAGCTTGTGCCTGGGAAAAACAGAATTGAGGGAGACAGACGGATCACCTGGGGGTAACCTATCCCATCCTGTCTGGTATTATTCCTTCATAAAATAAAGAGGGTTGCCAAAGCAAATAGTTGCAGTTTCAGTTGCAAGGAACAGATTGAAAGATAAGGAAAGGCATATGACATCCTGAGGTAATTTTATTTTTTTTAAACCGAGGAAAAATGCTTCAGTCTTTTTTTTCCTCCAGGGTATCAGTGTTATTAGGAAGACAGAAGAGACCTACTCAGGATGCCAGTTTTGAGGCGCAATCTTAGACACACTTAACCGAGAGTGATCTTCATTGAACATAATGAGATTTAATTTCAAGTAAATATGCGCAGGATTGCACATCAGGGCTTTCTCCTTCTTTAAAGATTATTAGATTTTCACCACAGGGGGAGAAAAAGCACTTTTGGGATTTCCCTCAGAGGTGTCGAAAAGCCCTTTATCTTCACAACAAGGCTCTAATGGAGTTCTGAAACCACAAAATACGAAGTTGTTTTGCTCGGGGTTTGTCTCTACCCCACCCCACCCCCGCATGAGAACAGGGAACAGAAAGCCAACCCGGCCCTTCACTTGTGTCCTGGAGTTTGCTTCGGAAGTGGGTGGGGACCAAAAACAAATCAAAGCATTAACCCATTATCCCCCAGCATTTTCTCTAAAGTTACTCAGGGTAGACAACTCAAGTTTCTCAGTAGGGAAACCAACCCCTCTTTTTGTAAATTCACAGCGACCCGCTACATACTACTATCAGTGGCCATCTCAATGATAAGGAAAATACTTCGGGGTGGTTGTAGGTTTTTTTTTTTTTAACTTTCTCAAAAAGTCCAAGGAGAAAGATCTTTTTTTTAAAAGTTGTCCTTGCCGCCCTGGCGGCTGCAAAGTTTCTTCTCCCAGACTTCCCCACCTGATCCGAGTCTCTCTTTTCGTCCCTTTCCCCGCCGCCCCGTTTGGTAAAGTGGGGTACCTCGATATCCACGGGGTCTCGGCTAAGCAAGCGATTCATATTTTCCCCCTCTTCTCTTTGCCGCGCCAAAATAAAACTAAAAATAAATAAATAAAGCGACCCAAAGGACGCACCGGACAACGCCTGCAAGGAAGGGCGGACAAATACCCGCGTGACTTTGGATTGTTTGTGTGTGCATGCGCGGGTGGCTTTATTTTGAAGCCTGCTGGAGTTGTTGCTACTTTGCCTTGGATTGGGGAACGCAAAGGGTTCAATAAGCCTGTCTACGTGAGCCGAGTTGTAGCTATGGCTCAAGGCTAATGACTGACCAGCCGGCAGAATCTTTGGAATGCCAGGCGTAGATAAAAAGAGTAGCATCCTTGCCCTAAAGCCACGTGCAAAATCTATAGACTTCGCAGCGTAACCAGGTTTGGGATCCCGGTTCTCTTCTTCGTTTGGATCTAAAACAAAGGAACGATTTATCTTTTAAGGCAATATCTGGGGACAAAGGAACGACAAACGATTTCTCGTCCTTTATGATTATCAAATCCTATGTAGGGTCGATGGAAACGGGAGGGGGGGGAGAGATAGGCAATGGATTAGGCACGTTAAAACGCCAGAATGTAATAATCAAGTATTCTGCAGACGTCATTTCAAGAGGGGATGGGAAGGAGGAGGAGGAGGAGACGGTTTGGCAACCGAATAGATTGCTAAATTGCGACAGCCGAGGCCGTGCACGTCGGAGATTAGGCAAAGGCAGAGTTGGGCTAGATCCAAAGCAATCAACGCGGAGCCTCCCAGCGTGCTCAACTTCTATTTAGGGAAGCCAGCTTTGCGTGTTGCTCTGTAATTACTGCGCCATGACGGCAGACAATTCTTAGCTGGGCAATGGCCAAAGGCTTTGCCTGTTGAATTTCTGCATGTCAAAAGGTCTTCTGCTTAGGGGGGGCAAAATAAAAATCCCCAAAGGAGGGAGGGAGGACTGCTTGAGGCTGATCCCCTGTCCAGAGAGGAGGTTAGCTAAGGCTCCCCAGGATGCCATGAAGCCACATAAATTTGTAGCAAAGATGTCCACCTTGAGGAAAAGAAGCTCCAGGGTGAGAACAAAACAAGCTTCAGAATAAGGTGTTCTGATAAGGGAAAGAAGTCAAATGCTTGGTCAGGTTGTTCACCCTGAATGCAGCAAGTGACTTTCCTCACCTTGACAATGTCATTGAATGTCATTGAATATAGAAAGTTCCAGTCCAAGGTTTTTTTGTTTTTAGCCAAGGATCACCAAGATGGCTGCCTGCCTCTGTGAAAGGAATTTTTTCGGGCGGTGTTATCTTTACCTGCCTGAATGCCTGTAGGCAAATCGGGGGAAGGCTCCTTTCTTGTCCCTATGCGGTTTATTCGCTCAGGGGAATCGAGCCACTGACCTCAGCAGTGTGCAGGCCCATCATCTTACCACATGAACCACCACGGCCCCAGTCCAAGTTGATGCTTTCCTTCTCCAAAATATCCTGGGGGTGGAAAAGGAGGGAGTCTCTTTAGATATTGGCTTCCATCTCTCAGACAGTATTATTCATGATGCAAATGTTGGGTTGGTCAATACAGTCTGTTATGAGCCATGTTAGATGAGTAGACTGAATCTTGGCTTCCCATAATAGCCAGGCCTATCTTAAGCTCCCTTTGGGGCATGATGGCTGAGCCCTTAAAGATGCTGAACTTATCAGCTGGAAATCTACAGCCCGGATTTGAGACCAGAGAGCCAGGCAACAGGGTGAGCTCCCATTACTTTCCCTAGCTCCTGCCTATCTAGCAGCTTGAAAGCAAGCAAATGCAACTATATAAATAAGTACCACTTCAGTGGGAAGGTAACAGCATTCCATGTGCCTCGACATATAGTCATGCTGGCCAGATGATCATGGAAATGTCATCAGACAACACTGGCTCCGTTGGCTAAGAAATGGAGAAGAGCACCACCTCCTAAAGTCAGGCACAACGAGAAACCCTTATGTTTACCTAAGCAGAGAAGCTCCTCTCTTTTCTGCCATAGTGAGCCTCATTTGTACCCAGAGAGGCTCATCCTTTAGCACATCTACCTGTTGTCAAATGTAGCCTGTCTGGCAAAAGAGATAACCCATAGCAAATGGGCTAAAACTACAGGTAAAGAGGGTTTCCTCCCATTCTAAGGAGAGAGAGAAAATGTACACCCCATTTTTTTTAAAGCTTCTCCAAGCTTTCCCAAAAGTTCAAGGAACAAAGGTAATCCCCATCTCTCAGTTTTTGCCAGAAGGCTTGGATCCCAGAGACATAATGCATATTATTTTCCCTCTTAAGCCTGCTGCTGTTCTATGTGCCACTCATCTACCTCCGATTTTCCCCTGGCGATGCTAAGAGGAATGACCCACTTGCTCTGTACAACAGCAGAGCTGGAGAAGGTTAGACAAGGAGGAAACGAGCAACCAGTATCACTCACTGACCGGGTTCACATAACAAACTGAGGCTAAAATGGGACTGCATTGTCCAAGGCTCTCACCTTTGGCTATAATCCTTGCTAGAAAAGCTTTTGGAAGACAGCCAAGATGAACCTGGTGCTTTGGACATCTCTGGTGACATAAGTCACACAGCCACAATGTTTTACTCAGCTGTGTTTAAGGTTTAGCATTTTGAGCAGACCCGCTTGTTCAACTAATATACTGTTTAATATATTTTGCAAGGCCAGAAAATGGGTTCAACTCACTAAATGATCAGATTGGACGTGTGAATGCAGTCAGTGAGAAACCCCCAGGCAGTTCTGAGGTTAACTCTCATCCTTCTGCCTCGGTTGATTCTGTAGAAACTGCAAAGAAAGTGGGCAGGGGAGGAGACTAAAAATAGAAGCACTGATGTGGGCAGGGTAGGATATGTGTGGAAATATGGCATGTAATTTCCTACCTGGACCTAGTATTATTTCCATAGGTGGGTGAAGCAGGGTTTGTAGTTCCTTCCTAGAAGAAAGGAATGGTGTTTTTAACTAGCCAAATACATCTTTTAGAGAAGGATGCTCACACTTCTACTGTATCCCACCCCATTCCAGAGAAGGCACTATAGAGGCTCGACTATAGGGCCACCTGCCTTGGATGTTTTGGCAAGGCAAGCAGTAGCAAAACCTTCTTCCAGGGAGCAAGTACATAGTGGAATCTGAATTTGTGCTCTTGAGATATCTACTTCCCAACACCAGGCCTCCTGGTTCTGGAGATGTTCCATCTTTAACTCATCGTGTCTTCTCCCGTTAGAGCAGGTGTGCAATTTGGGGGTCTTCTTGGATTCGCAGTTCATGTTTAAAGCTGTGATGGGAGGGAGGGCCTTTTGTACCTGTTTGTCTTGTGCACCAATTACACCCATTCCTGGACTGAGAGGTCTTCCTCATAACCACCTTATGCCTTAGTCACTCCTGCTTTGGAATTCTCTAATACACTCCTCATGAGGCCGCTCTTGAGCATTTGGAAGCTGCAGCTGGTCCAGAATAGTGCAGGGCAGGTTTTGGGATGTCCTGTTGTGTTGACATGACATTGTTGCTCCATGAGCTGCCCTGACTCCTGGTAGGTTTCCAGAGCCAATTAAAGATGCTGGCTACCATTTATAAAGCCCTCCATGGCACAGGGTCAGACTATTTGTGGGACTCTGTCCTCAGTCCTACCAGGTGTAATAGCAAGGACATGATCTAGATCCTCTCCATCAAACAACACCATGTTGTTGGATCCTGAAGTTGTGCCTACTCTGTTGCTGTGCTTACTGTATGGAACCTCCTTCCACCAATGATCCAGATGGCTCTGAACCTATTAGTCTTTCATAAAGCTGTGAAGACCTGACTTATCCTCCAAGATTTTGGGATAGACAGTTAAGAGAGCTCTGATAATGATGTGGTTTTTGTTTTGGAAGTTAGTTGTTTTACCAGCGCATCATGGGTTTACATTATTATGATGCTGCTTGGAATCACTGCTGTGAGTTGGGCTGCTTCATAAATAAACATGATAGATCAAGTTAAAACTGATGTCCCCTCTTTCCAAATCCAGGAGACCTTCTTCCTAATTTCATATGATAAATTAAAGAGGTAGCTAAGTCTTTTCATTCTCCAAGACTTCAGTGCTGGTCCTTTGTGGCCAAGATCGAGTCCATCCTGGCTATTCACTAAGCCTGATGTGTCTATGGGTCCAAGTATTTTTTTCCCTTCTCTCTGCTACCCAGCATGTTTCTGGACCAATCTAGAAGATCTCCTCTAGGACTTTGGGGTCCTCACCTTCCTTGGTCTGCCAAAGTTTGGCAGCTCCCCAGTCTCTTTCAACTAGCAAACCTTCTCCAAATCAAAAATATTCAGGGCACATATTTATGGACACTTGTACATAGTCTATGTAGGCATTTAAAAGTGGGTGGGTGAGAGCCATAGTTGATGTCTTCCCTTGCTGTATCTCAGTTATATTAGGCAGTTTTATTATATACAGAGGTGGGCTATGTTGAATTATAGTTGCTGAGCCTGTCTTGTTGGTTAATTTAATGGCATTACAATACTTACCCATTTTAAAAAGCTAAGGGTTTGGGAACAAATGAGTAGATTTAGTTTTAATGATTAAATAAATAGATAACTATTCCAGGTATTTATCTGACAGGCAGGTGTCTTTTTAGGTGATGTTTAAATAAAGAAAGGGACAGACAGCTGCAAGTTCTTAATGCAAAATATGTTTCATTTGTGGAAGAAAAATTCTATGTCTTCAAACATGGCTACTTTGAAAGGCAAGCTATAAGTGCCTCATATTACTAGCATCAAAAAAATGCTTTATATGAATTTGACCATTCAAAAGTTTTATGTCTCCACATCCCTCCCTCCTTTTTGCTATCTATCTATCTATCTATCTATCTATCTATCTATCTATCTATCTATCTATCTTATCTATCATCTATCTACCATCTCTATCACTATATCTATTTCTCTATTTCTCTCTCTGTCTCTCTCTCTGTTTCACTCACGCACTCACTCTCATCAAAGAAGCTTCTCTATCATTCTTACGTGCTTCTCCTTGGCTTCCAACATGCACACACCATCCCTTTTACAAATCTGTGATACTGCGAGAGCTGGCTGGGTGATAATACTATCATTTTTGATGCAGAGTCATATTTACAACAGCATGTAATACTCAGGGCACCAATTTAATTTGACAGGCATTCTCCAATCACCCATTAAACATGCTACTATGTGTTCCCTATCTGATCATTTTGCACCTCAAATCAGAAGTAAGGCATTTTCATCATAATCATCTCTGCAAGCTTGCCTCTCCAACATCGTTGTCACAGATCAATAGGCACTTTGCCTCTGAAAGTTTCACCATCACATGAGGAAAGCACAAGCAATTTTTTTCTTTCTTCATACAGTCTGGAAACCTGTCCATTCGTTCTTGATTTCAACTTTGTTCTCTATCAGCTTTAAAATTTCAGTAAGATCCTTTTCCAGGCTTTATGGAATGTTATATGAACAGTCATCTATTGCTTTCATAAAATCTTAACTGGTTTATCTTTATATCTCCAGGGAAACCAGACTCTCCTGTGCTTTGAAGAAAGTTTGGAGGACGTTAATTGATCCAGAGCCGATTGGAAGATGGGCTTGTATCTAAATAAGATAGGTTTTTCACATTAGCTAAACTAGGGTGTGCTTTCTTGTGATTTACTATGAAAAACACATTGTGATTAGGATTCCTGATGACAGGGAAATTCTAATTTCCTTCTGAGTTTCTTAATTATTGTGCAGATATCAAAGGGGCAATGAGGGGATGAGGTAAACATTGGATTGAGTTGCCGTGTGTATCTTATATGTGCTCACTCTGAACGGGGAGATGCATGGATGAAAGGAGAGGGAATGAGAGAGAGAGAGACTACAGAGTGATCCTACAGGCTTTGCTTCACCCAGGATATCCATATGCTTGCCACCCAAGACATTTAGCCACGAGAGAGTATAGCTCTTAAAATATTTCCAACAGACATGCTGCAACCACAGTATGAAACTGCCTCTGATTTAAATATCTGTTCTTTTCTGGACCCTCGTGGACTAGTTTCTCTACAGTTTTAGTGCTTTTCTGCTTTTAGGGTTGTAAGTCACTCAGAATCCACCCTCACACTGCTGATCTTTCTTACTGAGGAACTACTGCTAAGCCCAAATAAAATGTAATACTATAAATTAAAAATAAGTTCCTGTTGGGCTCTTGGTATTTGTGAGCTTGGTTTTATTCTTGCAGATGTTTCTTTCCTCTCGGTGCTTTGACACAAAGAAATGAGTTTTGTTGTCTGCTTATATATATATAGCAGAGTGTCACACCAGTCTTGGGTGAGTTTGGGCAAGAGGTACAAGTTGCTAGTGGTGTCTTCTTTGATTAGCTTGCTGTTGCCTGTGTTTATTTTGGTGATTCAGAGTTGGTTCCTGCTTACCTGGTAAATAAGCGTGTAATAAGGAATGTTGTACTCTGGGTTGTTTAACCTTTTCTCTGACCTTTGGTTATTTCTTTTCAATGCTTCATAAATGAAAGTTATTTCTTTATACCTGTTGATGCCTGTATGAAAAGTGCCAAAGAATTATTTGCCTTAGCTTGATCTAAGATATCTACAGCCTTGGTAGGAGAACTTGTCTCTGTGCTATAAAATTAATAATTTTTTCCCATGTTGATGTTTGTGATTGTTTCTGCTAATCCTCTTTGTCCTAAGAGGTTTTTTGCAATCTTTACATAGCATATTATAAATAACTCCTGTTTTACTAGAAAATCAAGTCTGCAGCTTTCTCCTTGAAATTGTTGGCCTGCCCTATCAGACTGGAGAAGGTAGACATACTCCAGATTCCTTCTCTGAAATAGTGCCATCCAGTGGGACCATGGAAGCATGGCTGACCCTACCTTATGTGTACCCTCCCTCCGGTGATCTGGAAGGCCCCTCCCCTTTTAGCCGTCCAGAAGACCATCAAGACCATATTTTTATATGGATGCTGGAATAGAGTGAGAACGTCTTCAGTTTTGGAGTATACCAAGGAGACAACTCAAGCGCTGGATTTTGGTCATGTTTAGTGTCCTTGTGTTTTATGGTTTTGTAGTTTAGGGTTTTTACTATAGTTGTGAGCCTGAAAGAGTTGTGTTTTAAGATGGGTGGCCAGACAAATGTTTCAAATAAATAAATAAAATAAATTCCACTGGAAGGTTAAAACTACATTTACTGAGATTGTCTACAATAACAAAATTCTGCACCTCTGATCATGTTGTGACAACTCCCCCTTCTTATACTTCAGGAAGGCATCTGTCTGAGCACCTTCTGTATATATATATTTCTGTAATATAAAAGTTCTGTGTTCAGAGAAGTTTTGCCTCTCATCGCTTTGGTCTCAGAGCTTTTGTATCTGACATGATCATCTTCCTTACTTTCTATAATCTTTCCTCTAACCTGGAGGCTAGAAGAAGATATGTAGGCTTAGATCTAGTTCTTGGGGATATAGACTTTCCTCCATTTTTCTCTTTTCCCTTCCCTTCATTTTCTCTTTCCCACTGCTCCATTCCACTTTTGGCCCCAAGCCCTGATGTCAATCTTGCAACTGTCTGGTTTGGTTCTGCAATCCAACAAGACAGATACAGAGAATAATCAGAATTGCAGAAAAAATAATTACTGCCAACCTGCCTTTCATTGAGGACCTGTACACTGCACGAGTCAAAAAGAGGGCCGTGA
>JANHFT010004289.1:166490-179906 GCA_032467955.1 Pseudoxenodon macrops | reverse complement strand
TTGTCCTCCCCAAAAACTCAGGTGCGTCTTATAATCAGGTGTGTCTTATACTCTGAAAAATACGGTAAGTGAAAGAAAGGGATATCATTAATGTGAGGCTTCCTTTATATAACGCTCTCATAGCTTATTGTTCTGGGGTGGTAAATGTTTCTACCTTATGTACGCATGTACGGCTAATTGATAAAGTGAATTTGAGGACACAAGAGAAAAATGGGTTGGTGGAATTACAGAGTGATAAATTTTCAGAGATCTTCTCAGAAACATGGACAGCTTCTTGAAGCAAATGAGAGAACAAACACGCCCAGGTTGCCATTATTTCAAGGTGTGTGACCTGACCTACTAATGTAGAAGTAAACAACTTGTTGTCCTCCAGAGTTTTTAAACTACAAAGCCTGCATCTCCTTGCTATTGGCTTTGCTGAATGGAAATTCTGGAAAAAGAAACTCTAAATATCTGAGAGCCAGCTCATAATTTTCCTCAACTTATTGATGAATGTATCTGAGGTTTTATATAATTTTTCTGCTACTTGGCATCCTCCTTATGTATTGAAAGTACAACAAACAAAATTGCTACTGTCCTTCCTTCCTTCCTTCCTTCCTTCTTTCCTTCTTGGTTGTTTTTTGCAAACAGTGTCACATTCCTGGAGACTAAACAGATTAGTTGTTATTTCAAAGTGCCTTAATGGAACAAGAAAACAACAGATTATTGAGCATGAACATAAGTATGTTTATGTGATGCTTTTTTGAATAGGAAATGGAATGGGATAAAAGAGCATTGCCAAGCTGGAGAACAATTTTGAATTCAGAGGAATGTTGGCAAAACCTGCGTTGCAGCATTCAGCCAGTGTATAGCTTTTATGCAGCACATGAGAGAGTGACTTTTGAAAAAAAACAAGGTACATAAAGCTTTATCTACTTTCCTTCTTATGTGTCATCTCTGATTAAAAGAGGAAATCCTTCTACCCTGATGTGATATCATGAATCAAAGTTAGAAAACCATTAGAAATCAAGAAGAAAGCTATCTCCTATATGCACCATGCCTATATGGATGCAAACGCTTACATACAGGCACACATAGAAACTCTATTTTGAAATGAAATTAAATCCCAGAAAATCCACTAGATTAATGGACAATTCATAGATGATTTGGCAGTGCATTTCATTTGCAGAATTTAGAAGTCACTCATTAGTTTACCCTTTCTAACCTGGTGCCTTCAAATGTAGTACAAGACTTTGCATCCTGTAATATACTCTATTCATGATGGAGAACAAATAATTCAGTATGTTTTCTAGTCCTCTGGGTTTTTTTTTCTGTTTAAATGCTGCAGGCTAGACTCATTTTCTGTGATGTGTTTTTCCGTTTTCTTTTTTTAAAATTTTGTATTTTACATTAAAAATACTTTTAAAATCATTTCAGTACTTTTAAAGTCCTTTAATATCTGTGATGGATATTACTCTTTTTAAATGTTTTATGATGAAATTCTTGTATTTTATTTTATTTTCCTTTCCAAAATGTTCTACACAATCATTAATAGCTTTCACTGCTGGCAAAGCAGTATTACAAATGATATTGTAAGGATACATATAGTTAAAATAATCTTTAAAAATAGGTAAAGATGTCCCCTGTCCAGTTATGTCCGACTCGAGGGGCGGTGCTCAGCTCTGATTCCTAGCCAAGGGAGCCAGAGTTGTCCAAAGATGCTTCTGTGGTCATGTGGCCATCATAAGTATATACCAAGGGACAGAGAACACTGTTACCTTCCCACCAAAGTGGTACATGTTTATCTACTTGCATTGTATTCTTTTGAACTTCTAGGTTGGCAGAAGCTGGGACAGGAACGGGAACTCATCCCATCATGTGGTACTTGGGTCTCAATCTGCTGACCCTTCAGTCAACAAGCCCAGGTGTCTTAACCACTAGACCACCGTGTCCCTATGAAATAATTTAGCCCAATGTTAAACTATTATTTTCATCATTCTTCTCCATTAACCAAAGGTCCTACAGCTAATGGGGACTGCCACTAAGTAGTTCTATTTTTGGATTACAGTCTCACTCTTTCTCAGGCTGCATAGGCAATCTTCATTGATGATGAGAATTACAGTCCAAAAACGTCTGGCACTAAATGTTGGGTAGAGTGACATAAGGCATCAGGCTCTGGGAAGAAATTTTTTTTAGTGGCAATATCCTGCTCTTGAATCCTCTTATTTCTCTCCCAGGGCAACAAACTTGGTATCTTTTCAGAGCCATCTCCTTCTAGATCCTGAATGTTTAGTTCAAGCTTGATGTGCTTTTAATTTGGAGAGAAAGTTGCCTCAATAGTATATTCTTCCAGGACGTCTTCCCCTAATGTCACGTGAAATTGTCTAATGTTAGAATGGATCGACGTATCCAACTACTTTGCTAGCAGCAACAGGCATTGCAGAATTGAGAAGCAGAATAATGTAAGAATCTCCACTGATGTTTCCTGCCTGTTGTAGGTCTGCCACCATCTTCTTTAAAGAAAAATGTGGTTTTTTTCACATTGAAAGAAGGGAGGAAATATAGATCAACTATAAAGCTGTAATTAAAAAAATGAAGACTAGCATATAAGAACTTCATCACCAATTATATAAAAAAATGTTTAGTTTTTTTCCATTAATTTGCTTTTTTTTCTGGGTACATTTTTTTTGGGTAAAGATGCATAATTTAATTTGTTGCATTTATGTACCTTCACTAATGGAAATTAGATAAATTAATAAACAAACAAATAATAAAGCTCAGATCATCATCAAAACACAGAATAAAGCTAGTTAAGCTCCTGAAAGTGGATTGGCATTAACATAAGAGAAAAAAAAGGAAAGATTAAATACCATTAAAATTCCAATTTGCTAGAAGAAACAAAACAGGCAAGATTTCTGAATACTCTAAAATAAAAGGCAATTTGATAGATTCAAATAACAGTAGTTCATTTTTGTGCTTTGTAATCCAGAGAGTACCACTTTGAAAAAAAGTGCTTCTTTGGCTTACCAATTCATTACTCCTTTAAACAAAACAGAAATGCATTTTAGACTGTTTTCTTTAAGCCTGCCCCCAAATAACCAGACAATAAGATTTCATTCCCATAGGATCAAAACAGAGAACAAAAATGGAAGAGTAACTGGCTATAAAATATACCAGAATGCTACACAAATTCCAAATATTTAAAATGTGTGTTGTTGATCAGTCTTCTCACTTCTGGCTTCACTTGTATAAATGTTTGATGGGTTTTTGTTCAATAAGTACATGTACTTTTTCCCCTTGAAGCACTGAATCCGTCTTCCTTTTTTTTCCTGTCCAGTTATTATTTTCTACCTGCATACTATAATGAGAAAATCTTATTGAACGGCTGAGAAGGAGGGGGACGGGGAGAACTGACTAATAAGGAAGGGATATGTGTTACCATGAAATATTTACTTTATAGTATAATCAAGGTTCATATTGTATCTGAATCCTGCATATTTCTGTGGTGCATATCTGAGTTATTGACATACTGTTGGTTTTATACCTCCCAAGGTGCATGAATTATTGCTGCCGTTCACCATTTTATATTTCTAGTTCCACAGCCTGTAGCCACACTTTACTCGTAGCTCCTGGAGACTATGAGGGACCTCTAGCAATGCTAGTTATTGATCAGGACGTGTTCGGTGCTTGCCTGTTTGGTAATGCAAAGATGTGCTAATTTGCTCAACAACATAAACCCCCAAAGATGCTTGGGATTTCTCGTCTTTTTAGCCCTGCCAGGTGGCGAGGCCGTGCAGCTACTCTGTCACGTGAAATGAAACCCACGCCTGAAATCTGAGACAGATGTTGTATTATAGATGCAAAGTACACCGTACAGAAATGAAAGAAACGAAACAGGCTACACATTATTAACAAACATGTTGCCCAAAGGAAAGTTATTAATAAGTGATACACTGAAAAGGGGGTACGAAAGACTGAATGCTTAATCCGCTAAGCACTGCCGCCAGGCGATATTAATTTATTTTCCGATAGTCATGTTGAAATGAATGGTGGAGGCTTGGTGGATTGGTCCCAAAGCAGCAACCATGTTGATTAATTCTTGTGATAATCCCATCCTCATCTTTAAAGGGATAAAAAAAGAATGAAACATTAAACAACAACTCACACAAAAAGAGAGGTTCTAAGAGCAGGGGGGGGGAGGGAAGCATGAAATGGATGCATTCTTTTATGAGGCAAGGAAATGAAAACTTGTTTAATTCTTATTTGGATCACTTTGCCAAGAGAAAATATGAGCACAGGGATTCTGTTTTTTAATGTATAAAGCTGGAAGCATTAAAATGATACCACTAATTAGCACTTAAGAGCTCTAGCATGAATGCATTTTTAGTTCACGTAATGCTTACAGGCCTCATCTAAAGACAACTAGAAAATCAATGGAGGAGCTCCCTTTGGGATTTTAGATTCAGTTTTTCCAAGGAAAATTCCCATGGGAATGGTGGCAAACATAGCCCTTGCTTGGTAGGCACCATTATTTGCTTCAAATGGTGTCATTCTCTCTTTTAATTTCAGTCTCCGTTTCATCTCAGGTTGTTCTCCTCCTACTCCTGTGTTTTGTGAATTGCGGTTTGTTTCATTTTCATGCGTAAATATGTGTTTGTGATACATTTTTATATCACGTGTGGCAGATTTGCACACCAAAGATGATTTGCAGGTACCTCTGAAAGCAGATGTGCTTTAAAGTTTTTCATCTGATTTCCTCTGAGTGAAATTGGAAGGTCTGACTGGGTTAGGATGTGGTTTCTTTGCCGAGGACTACTTTATTAAATGTGATAAAGATTGACCATACGTGACTTAGGAAATACAGCATGGGATAGTGCCATATTTTAGTACAGTACAACTCACATTTAGGAGAAAGTCAAAGGAAAATCTTCCATTAGATCAGTTGAAGCCTAATTTAAAGAAAAAAAGTCTTATCCGAAAGGACAGCAATCAATTGAAAACTGTCCACAATTGTTGGGGATCAAACTGGTAAGAGATGCAGGAAGCCAAAACATCATCTGGTCACAAACTTACCCAGTATGGCAAAATGTAGTGTAGTTTATCTTATGGCAATTTCTAAATGTGCATGCAAACAGATCAGAGCACAGAAGTGTATGCAAATCTATTAAGGTTTTCATTATGTCTTTTGCTAAAGTCTTCCTCCTTTCTTTCTTTCTTTCTTTCTTTCTTTTTCTTTCTTTTTTTCTTTTTTTTCTTTCTTTCTTTCTTCTTTTCTTCCTTATTTATTTATTTATTTATTTATTTATTTATTTCTGCAATCCTTCCTCTTAGGAGATCATTTGTATAATAGTCGCTCAGGAGACAAAGCGTGTACACAAACAACTTTTGCAGCTTGTAAGAAATCTAGGGGAATTTTCTTTTAAGTCTGCACTGTGCTAACTTCCCCAGCACCTATTGATCCACTGGTCTGCTTTAGAGTCTTAACAACATTTCTTAATCAGCAGATGTAACTGCTAGTGGTGTTTTCTATTACCCAAAATGAAATTGGGCAGGAGGGTGGGAGGGAATAGAAAACAGCCAAAAAAGAATAGAGTGACTAGGTAATAATTTCCAGTTTGTCATTTCAATAGTATGCTTTTAACTCAGAGTGGGAGAGTCAGCTCATATATCTCTTTAACCTGCTACTGGTCACCGTTCAAGAAAAGACCATACTTGAAAAATGCTAAGAAATCTCACTGTAAATAAAATCCTTCAGAAGATAAAATTTAAAGACTTAAGGAGAACCCTGGATCAAACCCAAGACTCACTGGGGACACCCTCCTGTTTTTTTTAAAATAATTTAGATGTTTGTTCCCTTGGTTTTGTTCTCCAATAAAACACAATCTCTGGCCTGAATCCTTAGAGCATGTATGCACTTATTTCCACCATCCTTTTTTTATGGTTAATCATCATAAGAACATAATAAAAGTCCTTCTGGATCAGGTTGAGGCCATCTGGATCCGGTATTGTTTCTCACAGTGGACAACCAGAACTTTCCTGATACGTAACTTTCTCCTGCTTTTCTCATAAATTATCTCCTTTAATAGAACTGTGTTGAAAGTCAACCAAGTGATTTGAAGATGGAAAAGATAAGCGATGGCAAATTTATGACACATGTGAACATACCAGTAGGCCCTGGTTTTGCTTCAGTGTGATCCTCTTAAGTGTTGTGCAAGGGTGTTCATTCTGCTCTTGCATGGCCTCTGGAGCATCTGAAAAGTGCACAAGAACGGGACCCATTTCTTGTGCGCTGTTCAGACGCATTAGTGCATGGCCCTCTTGAGCAAGTTCCAAGGCTACATGAGAGCACATCACAGTCTCGTGCAGCCTCTGCAGCCTCAGAAAATAACACAAGAACCACCTTCAATTTGCAGAAGCTGCAAAGCTCCCACAAGAATGGGGTGTGTGTTCTCACATGGTCTCCAGACCCCCTGGAACTTACACAAGACGGCCATACTCTTGTGTGGCCTCTGGAGCTTGCAAAAAACATGCCAGAACAGATCTTGCTTTCCTATCCTTTTTAGAGGCTGCAAGACCACACAAGAGCATTCTCCAAAGTTTCCAGAGTGACGGTCCCTTGCAACCTGGAACTGCCTCAAATAGTCACTTTTCCACGTGGAATTACGGAGGGATGGGACAGAATATGTGTTTGATCTCTCTTCCTATCTTCTCACTCTCCATGGTCATGTGATTTCCCCCCCCCTTCTCTCTTAGACTATTTTTTCCTTTGAAGCAGGTAATGAAAGCATGCAGGAAAGCCCCAAATACTGAAACAACTGTTGGCGTTGTATTTTACAATCTTGAATTAATAGTATTGTTCCAGGTGGTCATCTCAAACAATAATGAATATTTTGGAAGTGTGGGGCCAGGAAACCGGTTCCCTTCACATTAAATGGACCAAAGAAACTGACTGACAGAGGAAGTTAGTGTTGCTTGCTTGGGTTGGAAGTGCACAAAGTACAGATTTATCTATTTAAACTCAGCAACAAAAAAGTCATTAATTGATTTTAATAAAATCAAATACAATGTGTTCCATATATTTTTTTTCCCAGTTGAGTTCAAAATGGCTATTAAAAGTAGGGTAATTTTTAGCGCGCTATTTAAAGGCCAATTACCAGCGTGCTTATTGTTTGCGCTATTGTAAGTCATTGCTTTTCCTTTTGCTTTTTCTCACTTTATACTTCTGCATAATTGCAGTTTTCCTCCAGTTTGATTAATACACTGTATGCATGTTTTTTTTTAAAATAATGAAACTGGCCTAATAATGAATCTTGTTTTTTCATTATTATTATTTGACATGTGTCTGCGTTGTACTCATATTTCATTTTTGTAATTATTTGACGTTTCTTTATGTAATGCATAACACCACATATGATTGGGCTCTATTTGTAAAAATAAATGAATATGTAAAGAATTATTTATCTTTTCTCGGTGTGTGTGTATGTGTGACATGCCATCAGAGTCACGCAATTTCTGAATTTTTGACACACCAAGTCCAAAAGTTTTGCCCTTATTGGGATAGAGAGATTGCACAATATGCTTAACAAATCAGACAAGGATCTCACAAAGGAAAGGAGGTCAACTTATTTCCCAAAGCACCAGAAAGCAGGACA
Organism: Pseudoxenodon macrops; assembly: GCA_032467955.1. NCBI lineage: Eukaryota > Metazoa > Chordata > Lepidosauria > Squamata > Pseudoxenodontidae > Pseudoxenodon > Pseudoxenodon macrops. The sequence goes on along the minus strand of JANHFT010004289.1, from coordinate 172,275 downwards.
AGAAACAATGGATGAAAACTAATCAAGGAGAGAAGCAACCTGGAATTAAGGAGAAACTTCTTAACAGTGAGGACAATTAACCAGTGGAACTTCTTGCCTTCAGAAGTTGTAGGTGCTTCATCACCGGAGGTTTTTAAAGAAGAGATTGGACTAAAATGTCTGAAATGGTACAAGGTCTCCTGCTTGAGCAAGGAGTTGGACTAGAAGACCTTCAAGGTTCCTTCCAGTTCTATTCTGATTGATTGATTGATTGATTGATTGATTGATTGGTTGGTTGGTTGATTGAAGTTCCATGGCATGCTCAGTTTGGTTTTTTAAAAACTTGATACGTTTTTGTGTGTGACTTTGGATGTCGTTCAAACCCAGGCCATTTGAATAATTTATGATTCAGTACACTGTATAAACCCAGAAAATGGATTCTTTGGCAATTAGGTTAAAGGTTTTGAGCAAGCTAGAAAGATGGATGGAGTGATTAAAGCATAGTGAGGATGAGAGTGGGAGATTAATGTTAAAAAGATATGGTTTTCCTTCTGTGAGAGCCCCTTTCTACTCTAACCATTTCTATATATTTTTTTATCCTCTTTAAAAGGATGGCCTTGTTGTAGAAGGTTCAATTGTACCATCCTTCTCCACGATTAGAATTCTGGATTATGCTTCCAGTTAATTTACTGAGTGACATGGTCTCTGTGCATTAGTTATTAAGTAATCCCCAAGGAAAGAACGCAAGAGGAAAGAAGGAACGGGGTGAAAATGACAGTGAAGGCAGTACAGAGAACATGAGCTCATTTGGAGTGGGCCAGAAGCCACCATTTTGTTTTGTGTACCTGAAAATGATAACCCATTGCTTCTGCTATCATCAACAGCAAAGTGCCACTGCTATTGTTTAGTGCCGCACATTGCGATTCCCCCCCTGCCCCCAGCTGTAGGATAATGTTTCATTCTCATGGAGACAGGTTAATATTTCATAGATTTATAAAGCCAGGCTCTCCACAGACCTCTGTAGCAGTTGAGGGCCATAGCCTAAGCTTTCGATCATTTAAGTAATGACCCATATCGTAGCACTTGATTTCTGATTTCTATTCCTTTTATTATACATGCATTTTATCATCGCTCTGAAGTTTATATTGGAATTTGCAAATAACTCAATACCGTTCATATTACTGTATGCTAATAAGGATTGCAAAGCACTTATTTGCATACTTAGCTCGTACAGATTTATATTGATAATCTGGAATAAATGGATTCATTCCGAAGCAGTTAGTATGCATGTGATTTTCAAGGATAATCTGTCAAGGCACAATGCTGTTAAAATCAAAATATTCCCTTAGCATGTTTTTATCAGAGGACAATCTGAGTTCATTTGAACTTCTGAGAACTTGTGCTATAGCTTACCTAGAGTTGGGCTGAAGTAATGAATACATTTGGAGTATATGCCTATTCCAGTCTTAAGGGTGTATATTACTCCTAATACACCCCCAGTAGCCACAGGAAAGTATATGGTGTTGGATCACACTCTTATGAACAGGAACATTATGTAACAGCAAATCATGCACATGCTGAAGTATCTTTCAAGGAGGCAGGAAATTTGTTTTTCCTCTCTAAATCGACCCAGTTTAACAAAGCATTCTGTAGGCATGAGTGAAGGCTACCCAAATTTCAGTGTTTAGTCACTGCTAAGGCCCATTGAGTGACTTGGACTAGTCACTTTATCTTAATCCAATGTTAGTGTTTTAAGTATACAGTGAGAACTGGTCTCTTTCTGTGCTTTGAACTCTTTAGATAAAAGATGAGAGATAAATAAAAGAAAGAAATGAACCAACATGTCTAGAAGACATTTGGTTGTGACACTATTAGTCTTCATAAAAGAAAAGAGGGAAGATACAATTTTCTGATTGGCCAATCAACAGTATGAGCCACCCACTAGTTCAAGAATACTGGAATGGACTATGCGGTCCTCCTTCCATTCCCAAACTATTGCAACCAAATGACAGGAAGGTCAAGCAGCAGAGAAACAACCAATCATGTCTGGTGATGGCCAGAGTCCAGATTGAGCACCTTTGCTAACCCAATGCAATCCGGGCTGGAAATTGTAAACTTGGCTTAAGAAACAGCTCAGAGAAGCATGGGAGATAACCACCTTATGTTGCAGTGTGGAATTGCCTGAAAGAGGTTCTTATGTATTTACCTTCCTGAGATAATGATGAAACTATTGTACCTTAATGTTCAATGCTCCAGTTTTTCTATGGGATGAGCACTTTTCCAGACTGAACTCTGTTGTTACGGGTTAGGGTCAGAGCAATGACCAAGCCCAGCATCCAAGGATCAGAGAGTAGATGAAATGCTAGAGAGGCCAATGTTACTCAAGGGCTTGTGCTAGTGAACAATCAGCTTAACTGATAACACACAATGGAACATGGTGCTATATGTCAGGCATGGAACGAGCCTTATAGGATCATGAGATTTCCCCAATCACAATGATTCACAGCTATAGTCTGAATACACTGTTCACCTGTAAGAACAGAGCCGAGGTGGCGCAGTGATTAGAGTGCAGTACTGCAGGCTACTTCAGCTGACTGCTAGCTACAGTTCGGCAGTTCAAATCTTACCAGCTCAAGGTTGACTCAGCCTTCCATCCTTCCGAGGTGGGTAAAATGAAGACACAGATTGTTGGGGGCAACATGGGGACTCTGTAAACCGCTTAGAGAGGGCTGTAAAAGGACTATATAAGTTTAAGTGCTATTGCTATAATAATTTTACCACCAATGACTTCTTTAACTAGAGATTCTAATGATGCAGAGAATAAGCATCAGGCTTCCAGAACTGCTAGTTTAAGCTTGTCAGTTCTCTAGGGTTGGACACTCTTACCTCTATTGCATTATGTGGGCCTCTTATAGGCTTTGGCATCAACATTTGGAATTCTGAAATTTGCATGAAAGCACTCTGTTGTATTGTACAGCATTACAGCTCAAACATACTGAGCCTGGATTTTTTTTAATTTAATGTCTTGCAAAGCACAATTTAAGAATCTAGTTTGCTACTATTTCCCCTGGAGAATATAATACAACCTTCGGCCATTTTGCTCTGGACCCTTGCCCCATTAAAAAAAAAATCTTTCTTTACAAAGTTGAGGGGGGAAAAAACCCATGGGCCAAAGAAACAGATGAAAACAAGTTTCTCAGAATATAAATGTATTACTGTGCCTGGCTGCCACAGATGCAGCTGTTTCTCTGCAGAGGCTACTGATTAAATTGTACTATTAGTGTTCATTTATGGAAAAAGGGAGAATTAAACAAGAAAAATGGATAACAGAAACGGTCTTTGTGAAGCGATGCTGTAAATGGGGAGAATATGGGACTGAGGAACAGGCTGGGTTTGAAAGAGCCTTCCTTCTCATGATATGATCCAGGTGTCAACCCTGAAGCTGACTTGACCAGAGCCATCTTGGAGCTTCAGTGCTGCCACACTGGAGCTGAGGGATAGGGAGAGGGGGGGATTAGAGATATCTGGGGTTGTGTAGCCAAAATAAAGTACTTTCTCTTGGGAACCAAGGACGTTCTCACACCTGGACCGTGGAAGGAGTAGTGAGGTCACCAGATGACCAGACAGCGTCTTGATTGGACCATGTGACTGGTTGTTTGGGGTGGTGGAAAAACTTCCTCTTTTAATTAGGTGAAAGCCATGGGAACCTTCAGAGTCGGTTTTCACCAGATCTGTGCCAATATTATATTTCCAATAAAGCTATTCTTTGAGGATTTCACCTTCCTTGGAGTTTTCCTTGATATGGGATTATTACCTGGCGCCTGGACACCAGGTACTTTAGGTGTACTTTTTTTGCACTGAAATCACTGGGAGAAGTAAATCCTGATATTGTGACGACATCCACACTCCTAACAATACTCATGGTCTCTGCCATCTTTTTGCATCAACAAACTAGTTTCTCTGGGATTCTATTTACTCCCATACTTTTCACCAAGGCATTTGCTCCGCACACAAACATTTTCTTAATGTTTTTCTACACTAGGCACACTGAACTGCTAGTTAGCTACAGTAAGTAATTTCAGCCCAATATGTTGTGTGATCACACTCTTTGTGATTAAAGTTCATTGTTACGTTGAAGACCAGAAAATTGCGGGTTCGTTGAGTTCAATCATGATTAACCTATGACCACATATACCTTACAACAGGGTTTGTGATTTGGCCTTGAAAATTAATTTTTATCCTTTTGTATGTTTTATCAGTCAACATTCTCCTACGAGCTTTGGGTCTCCACAATTTGATAATTGCTCATTCTAGAGAAGAACAGTGGGTATGCAGTAGAGTTTTGTTTGTTTTTCTCTTCCTCTTCCAACATAAAAATGGTTGTGGGTTTTAATTTTGCCATTAGATTAGAATTATGTCACTCAGCAATTCAGACCAACCTTGTCCTACAGACTTGAATAGAAGAGGACAATAATGAAATCACTGCACAGAATATGCATAATCGATAGATTATTAAAATTCTGGTGTCTGTAACCTTTAACTGGGTGAAAGAATGCATCACAGGGCAACAGTTTTTGAACCCAGGTACCTCAAATAGGGAAACGTGCAGAATGTATCCAAAATCCAGGTTTCAGTATTGAAATTAGCCACATTTGTAGTTGCTTCAGAGAGTTGCTGCTGTGTTGCTGCATCTCTGCCCAGGGATTCAGTAGCCCAGTCCCACCCTAACCCTCCAAAGCCTGGGTAGACCATTCCCACCAGTCAGATACTGGAGGGCAGTCAGCTTCAGCCAAGCCAGTAGAAAGTCAGAAGTTCCTCCCCTTCTCACTGCTTTCTTGCCCACCTGTGGTCATTCTGTATCTCTGTTTAAGGAAGGAAATATTTCTGAAATGATGACTCAACAAGTCAAAGGTTTTATCATGAAATCCTTTTATGTATTTGCAGAGCTCACTTAAAATACAGGCATAAACAAATATTATCAGTCTGGAAAGGTGACTTAAGCATAAAAAGTATATTAAAAGGAACAGAGGCTTTAAAAACCCAAACTTTGTTAGCATATGAACATATAAATATCAAGCACAGAAAATCAGGAGCAAAGACAGTTCAAATGAATACAGGTTTGATACATGCTAACACTCTCTACTAGAATCTGAACAACTAACAGTCAAAGCAAATTGGTGGTAGATAAGGGTCAAGTGAATTGAAGGTGGGCTGGACTTAGATCTCTTCTGGGCACGAAGGGACTCAAAACTGATGATGTGCTTGACCCATCCTTTGGACTCAGCCTGGTCATCTCCTACATCAATCGTGGATCATATTGTTAGAATAAGATTACTTCTGAAATCTTAAGGAAATATGAATTATGGTCTGTGTGCTTCTAATGCAACAGCCAGATCTCCCTTTAATGAGTGTTCTAATTCCCAGAATTTCCCATGGACAGGCAATTTCCAAGAATTCTGGGAGCCGAGGTCCATACAACTGGAAGTATTTCAGGCTGGGAGTAAGCACCGTAATAGTGCCTCTTGTGAAAGTTCGAAGATAAATAAAAAAATATGGCAAAGGATTATGCCTGCTACTGGTCAGAGCCAAATTTCCGAATGAGGAGAATGATTATGTTGTTTCATGCCAGCTTCATTTTAATATGTGATATTTATTAAGGTAGAAGCTGTTATTGTCTTATTTTCTTTTGATCCCCGAAATAAGCGCTTGGCCTTATTTTCGGGGAGGTGTTATTATTTTTGAGGTGCAGGAGGCGGTAAGCGTGGTCACCTCATGGCTGCTGCTGTGTTTTGGGGAGGGCTTATTT
>JANHFT010004289.1:144049-154462 GCA_032467955.1 Pseudoxenodon macrops | reverse complement strand
ACCCGAACAACAAAATACCTACATACAGGCACCCGTGAAAACCTCAAAAAACAAATATATATATATATATATATATAGTATGAACAAGATATATATGATGTGATTCATCATTTAATATTCATACAATGCCTGTGCATCAGCCCTTGTTGAAAAGCCCAAAACTTATTAGCTTTAAAGTATGCTTTTCACCATATGCTAGCATATTGCAAAGATCTTGCCTTCCAGCTTTCCCTCTTTGATTGTCCTAACAGAATGGAATGGACACTGTGCTGCAGCAGGTAGGAGGAATGTGAATGGCAGGTGATACAGCCAATGAGTAATTGTGCCTGGCTGGCAGTAGGCCATTTAAGTTCTGTCCTTTGACTTTTTTGTCTGCAGATGAAACTTGAACAAATATTTCAGAGAGATCTTGGTCAACTGAGCTGGGGGTCTTGTGCAAGAGTGCCATCTGCTAAACGGTTAATTGGAATGCGCTCATTTGTAGTGTATGTATTCCTTACCATTTTGCTTTTATATCTTTAATGGTTTGGGTTGTATTTTAATGGGTTTTTAAAAATCCATTATGGGTTGTTCTATCATATATCACCCAGAGTCATTATGTCGAGTGGGTGGATATATAAAATGTGATTATTTAATCCATTTCCTAGTGTTTTAGGGATTGTGTGATTAAATATATGAGAGACAATGGAACATGATGATTAGTAGACTGGACAAAGATAGATTTAATTTATCTTATAAATTTCATTCTGTAATATCAGACTTGCCATGATCTTATCTGTTCCGCACATTTTGTAGACTTTGAGGTAAAGACAAAAATTGGAGAAAGAGCTACCACCCATGTTTGGAGGAAAAGTGGAATCTAAATGCAACATAAACATAGATTTTAGCAGATTAAATCTGATTAAAAAATGGCAGCTTCACTGCTGAGATAAGAGCAGCCTCAATTCAAGGCAGGCTGAACAATCTTAAAATATGAAGCCTTCCTAGCATGGTTTTCCTAGCATTACAAAAAAGTGAAAATTGCACATTTGCACAACATTTGCTTATCCTCATATATAGGAATGGCTGTGGATTTAGTGAAAAAACTTTACACAGATATTTCCCTATGGCATGGAGGCCTTTGACCAGTAATATCCATGCTAGGCAGGTGCTATAGAAGCTATAGATTTGGAATGGATATCTTCTCAAACTAAAGATTGCCTTCATATACTAGGACAAAGAGACGCCCTACTGTTGATTACTATTTTGGTTAAGTGATTGTCCCAAAGGTGTTTGGATTTTCCTGTTTTTTCTTTGAAGACGTTTTGCTTCATTATTCAAGAAGCTTCTACAGCTCTGATTGGATGGTGGGGAATGGAAGGATTTATATTCTTTGCAGACAGCTGGACATTTCCATCCTTTTAGAGACTTGTTGAGGCCATCTACCCTTAGCCATTGGGTGAAAGCCCATTGGGTATCTTGGAACCACCCATCATTTCTTGGTGCAACCTTCCTTTACTAGTTTGTTCTTGGAGGTGGGGAGGAATGGAGAAAGTACTATCTAAACGCCTTTGAATTTCTGGAGAAAAGCAAGAATATAACAAAATTCCTAACTATATGGAGGAGGAGGAGGAAGAGGAGGAGGAGTGAGTTTATACAAGTGGAAGGTTGATAATTAAACACTTACACAATGGACCATTATTGGAAGGGTAGATCAATCCTCCAGATTGCTGTCACTCTCCCTCCTCTTACTCTTCACCCAAAAAATTATCTTCACATAACATTTGGTCTTTTAAAAAATAAATTTACATTAAAATGTGGAAGGATTTTGGATGGGAGAGAGAAGCTTGAAAGCTGCAAGGACTTTCCACATAGGATTAACAGGGTCAGCTGAGTAGTGCAAATGGGTGGAGCCTTCTTGGCTACAGGATGTCTTCTGCCCTGTGTCCCTGAAGGATCAGAAATGAAACGTCTTCAAAGAAAAAAAACCAAGAAAGTCCAGTTGCCTCCTGAAAAAGCACCTGTGGGACAACTATGACCTGAATGACTGAGAATCTCTATAGACATTGAGTAGAGAATACCTTTCCTATTTCCCTTGCCTGGAGGAGTTTCAAATAACAATATAATTATTTGAAATGTAGCTCTTCTATATTTCAACCTACATAACACTGTTAAAATGCAGAGGGATGAGTGGTGTGGCAGTAGAGACTGAATGAGAACTGTGCATGCAAGGAAGAACATTATCTTTCATCCCCAAATGCCCCCAATTTTTTCAAGAAAACTGTACCACCACCCCTTGTCACTGGGGTTTAATTTGCATCAATCGTGCTTTCTTTGATTATCAGATTTCTTCCCTCTCGATAGGGGGGAGCAGAGACCTGCTATAGAGAAATTGGCTTCGAGGGAAGATAATATCTCCTTCTTCAATTGCCATGATTCTTGTCTGGAACAGACCGTGAAGGTAAAGAAAATAGAAGGAGGAAGGATGTCTGTGGAGATCCTCAGTCATCCAGGTCATGGTTGTCCCAAAAGTGCTTCTCCAAAAGCCAACTAGGCTTTCTTGATTTTTCCCCTTGAAAACATTTCACTTCTCATCTAAGAAGCTTCTTCAGTTCTAACTGAATAGTGGGGAATGGAAGGATTTATATTCTTTGCAGTCATCTGGTTCTTCAGACCTTTTAGCAACCTCAAGAAGGTCCCATACCCATTTGCAGTCTGATTCAGGTGACTCTGAGAATATGGGTAAATCCCCAAGTGGCCTCAAGGACTCTCTGAGAGCTAACGACCAGATGACTGCAAAGAATATAAATCCTTCTGTTCACCACCATTCAGTTAGAACTGAAGAAGCTCCTTGGATGAGAAGTGAAATGTTTTCAAGGGGAAAAAAAAACCCCAAGATAGTCTAGGATGAGGAAGATTATCAGAACGAGGGATTGAGAAACAATACTGCAGGAAGAGAAGAGAACATAAGTTGCATTGAGCAAGAGAACTAACATCCTCACTGGGATGTTCACAACTCCAAGGATCCATGTCATGTCAAAGCTTAGCACAATGTTCAACCTGGCCTTATTTAGAAGATCCCAGACGTAAGTGAAGAATGTCTGCATAAGGTGAAATGGATTAAACCTGAAGGGGTAAATTTAAAACCATTCCTAAAAAAAAAGCTTTTCTTTCATTAGTATAATTTTACAACCCTTAATATGGTTTGGAAGCACATGTCAGAAATTACTTTATAAAAGCAGCACACTATAAATGGGATTGTGGTTGTGTGAGTGCAATCCCTATGTTATAATGCTTTGTTTCCCTAGCACATAAAAGAGACTATCACTTTGAAATCGTATCATCAACTGTTTGTCACCAGAGCTGCTTTGGAGTAAAACCTTTTAACTTATTACGACATGTTAAAAAAAATAAAAATAAAATAGTGCTATGCTAGGACATTCAGTCACACTGTGATTGTGGAGATATTTAAAGAAATGCATTTCCCTGGAACAGCAGACCGAACTTCCTTTGATCTCCTGATTTTTTTCACACAATGTATAACACGATGTTTGTATTTTGAAAACTTAATTTGAATTTCATTTCAAACGGGGCTCGGCTCCTTGGTGTTCTTTCGGCGCAATACGGAAGGGGGCACGTGAGTCATTCCAAGGGAGACAGAGAACAAATATAAATTTGTTTTGGCTCATGAAGCAAGTTGGACCTCTTTACCACACCCACATCAATCTTCATTCCTAGACAATAGTTGAAAGGGACTGGACTGGATGATCAAAAAGGGGTGAAGGAGGAAGTCATCTTCTGACAAGTGATTTGTGAGAATGAAGTCAAGGCAATTTTGACAGCCCGTTTTCTTCTCCTTCTGGAATAATGCTAAGATATCCAGGACATCTTCTGGACGGGCTTCTTCAGATATAACTGAATGTATCAATAAAAACCATGCAAGTCCAACCATACAGTCAGTTTGATAAAATGAAAGAGTCTGAATAAAGGTGCTTTGATCATTGGCCACCTTTTTACCTTGTCCTGCTTCTTCTCAGAGCATCTCCTTTACTTTAAATATCTTTTTTAGCATGGGATGCTACAAATGCCTCTTTAATTTTCTCACACTGTTTCAGGAGACTCAAGTACAGGAGTAATAAAACCCAATTAACTGGATGGGTTCAGAAACAGAGCATCCAGAAAGGTACATATTTCCCTTGTGACCAGGAGAACATACAGTATATATTTTGAGGTCCCAGCAAACTGATTTGTTATCACCACTGGGGAGAAACAAGGAAGAGATAAAAGGAACATTATTCTGGATTCTGTGCTGTCAGAGCGATGTACTTGATTGATAGGATTATGGAAACACTGAGTAGTTTTATTGCCTATTTAGCTGGAAGGACTGCCATTTCTTTGAGACCAAACACTCATTTCCCTACTTTCTTCAGCCTTCTATCCCTTCCTGGAAAAACAAATGTTGGAAAAGGGATCCTGAATAAAGGATTACCCTCAAAACAATCAGCGTGGAGGCAAAATTCAGAATATCATATTTGGAGATCTGGGATGCAGCACCTATTATTATTTATGATTATGATTTTGGGAACCATAGACTCCACAGACCTTGTTCTCCTACATCCAGAGAACTGTCTCACAAATGATATTGTGAATCAAATCAAATCAATACAAAAATAACTATAATAAATGGCGGTGTTGGTGGTCATGATGGTGATGGTGATGATGATGACAAAATTGAATAATTGTGGAAGAACACCCAAGCACTGCATTTCTATCAGGCTCCTCACTTATCTGTATACCCCGTGGTGACGCTTTGATTTAAGCTCAGTGTGAGTCTAGCTACTGTATCTTATTAAACAGACCATGCTTAAAGCGAATCATTACTCAATGCAATGTCTGAATCCTACCCTATTACGGCAGTTCCCCTATAGGGAGGAGGAGGAAGAGGAGGTGGTGGTGGCGATTCAGGTCCTGAATCTGCACTCATGCACTGAGATGCATGAGGAAAGGGCTCAATGCCTCTGTTAGTCTTTATCCACAAGCTTTCTCTCTGTTCAGGTTTCCCCATCAGTTCATAAATAACGAATAACAAAAAAATAATATATAATATTATGTGTGCGCGTATGTTTGTGTGTGTTTGCACGCATCTTCACTCTCTCACATACGCATTATATGTAGATGGAGACGATATAGATGATGTACAGTATATGATGTACAATATACATATACATACATGCACATATCTCTCTCTCTCTCTCTCTCTCTCTGTTTTTGGTGCTCTTTGAGGTTGGTTGATTTTTTGCAGAGGTTTCATTACCCAAAGTAAGTAACATCATCAGAGCACTGATGAGGTTACCTAGTTTGGGTAATGAAATATCTGCAAGTGAACAACCGAGCTCAGAGAACACCAAGGACCCCTCATTTCAATCCCAAGCTACAAATATTCCCCTTTATTGCTATGCGTATGTGTATGTTTTCATGCATATTCTCTCTCTCACACGGACGCACAAACATCCCCCACCCCACACACTGCAGCTTCTGGTTGAGTAGATCCAGCCTCCACCTCCAGTCGCTTTGCCTTGCTGAGCCCCACAGCTCAGGTTCACAGTTCAGCCAGGTAGCCTTGCCTGTGGCCACCGCCCTTCCTCCCCAAAAGGGAGGATTCTTCAACAGGATGATGTTTAAGCTGACCCTTCCTTGGGCGGTTCCTTCTCTGCTCTCCCCCAACCCCCAACTCTCTTTAAGGGAGCTGGTTTAAGGCAATCGGCTCATAAAAGCTGTCCTGAAGCTTTGGCAGCCCAGCGGTATGGATTTCCGATGCCTTGGCGTATGTTAGGAAAGGAGATAGGCAACACTCAGGACAGTTTAGGTTGTTAATAAAGACCCGTTCACCCTTGCGGCTTGCCTGCAACAGCTTTGCCTTTCTTTAGTAAGAGGATCAGGAGAAGTAAATAAACTGCAACAAGGAATGGCAATAGGATAATACCATGATTGGGAGCCCTCTGCAGTATTAAGAGCAGAGACAGTTAACTGCATTGTTGTTTTTTGGGGGGCGGGTGGGTGGGAGGGCAGGGAGGGTCTCTATTCAGTATAACCTTTCTTTTCATTTTGCCTGTTTTATCAACTACCTGCACCCCTTTCTGCAAAACTGCAGTTTAATCCGAGCGACACTATTTTGCAAGGATGCTTCGATTGAAAATACGCATTGAAACACAACTCCCATTTCTCTTCCTCCTTCCTGATACTACGCTGGGTCGTCCAGGCAGAATCCTGGAAATGAGTTCAGAAAACCCTATTTAAGGAGACTGAAAGAAGCAGGGTCATCAGGGGAATGAAAACCATCAGGAAGTGTTGCAAAACAAAAGCTTGGTATGACATGAGGTTGAACCACTTCTGGGTTTTTTTGTTTTTTTTTTTGTTCCCTAGGAAGATGACACTGGAAAGAGCCTTGCAATTACAAGATAACCTTCCTGGTATTATTTCTGCCTTCCTCTTCCCTTAGAGGCGCCAGAAAAAAGAAAGAAAGTTATTTCTCTGCTTTGGGTAAAACAGTTTCTGATGACATCTGAACCAGCAAGCTTCGGTTTGCATCTGGCCCTCAAACCAGGATTGCAAAGCACTTTAGGGAGCCTTTTTTCTAGTTGTATTTTTAATAGTGTCAAAAACCATATTTGGACTTAGTTTGGTGCTCAGACAATACATGCGAGAGCCAGAAAGAAGTGCAAAAGGGGGAGGAGTTTTAAAGCGAGAAACTTCGGGTATAATCCAGCTACGGTAAGTAGTTTTAAATCCAAATAATTAAAATCGGGCAGGTTCATTTATTTCTTCATCCAATTGAGAGACCACCTATCTCACTCACGGAGTAATTCTGGCTGGTGTACAATTAAAAACATCAAAACCATATAAACATTATATTCCAATAGGAGGCAGTTAGAACAAAAAGAGAATAATTAAAGTTATTAAATGTAAATATTAATTATCTATAATTATAACGAACACGTGCCAGTATTAATTAATTATTATAAAGTTAATAATGAAAGGTTAGGTCAAACAGGCCTATGTATTTTCACGATTGGCTGGAAATCCAGTTATACTTAGCAGAAGCTAGAAGTAATATAATAGCAATGGTTAAGTATTGTTGGATATACAAAATATTTGTTGTTGTTAAGTGTTGTTGGATATACAGTATATTTCAAGTCCCCACCCATGCAATAGTCCTTTGTCAATTTTAATTTTAGATTTTTTTTTTCTTTTTACAAAAGATGCTGCTACAGAGTCAAATCCCTAACAAAACAATGCTGTATACATGGCACAGAAGTTCGATCTCAATGAAGCTTTCTTGCAGGTAAGTATATATAATAAGATTGAAATCTAAGGGGCATTGTGGGTGGCTTCCTTTCCCTCTAAAGCTTCAGAATGGAAATACACATTTAGTCCTCTGCCTTTATTAAAAGTGCCAATCAGAATCCAGAAAAGCGTCCATCATCCGCCTACTAGCTGCCACTCCAATCTTGAGTCACACCCACAGCATTCTTTGAATCTTTTATTTGACTTGAGAAGGAGCCATTCATTCATTTCCACACAAAAAATGCATGTAGCCTTCTCCATGCCAGGAGTATTAAGGCTGCACGCAATTAAGGACATTATGTATGGATTGGATATCAACCCCAGAAAACATGGTGTGATTATTATGTAAATGGTGCCAACTGCGAGAGGTCCCAGTTCTGTGTTTGTTCCCTTAGAGTCACCCAAATCCCATTGAGTTCAGTAGAACACACCAACTGGGTATTTTTTTACTTAGAACATAGAATAAAGGAGTTGGAAGAGACCTTGAAGGTCTTTTAGTCCAATCCACTGCTCAAGCAGGAGATCCTATACAATTTCAGACAAATGCTTGCCCAGTCTCTTTTTGAAAGCCTCCAGTGACCCACAACCTCTGAAGGCAAGCTATTCCATTGGTTGATTGCTCTCACTATTAGGAATTTTCTCCTTAGTCCTAGGTCGCTTCTCTCCTTGGTTAGTTTCCATCTTTCGCCTTGCCTTTTGGTGCTTTGGAAAATAGGTTGACTCCCTAGCCTTTATAGGAGGCCCTCAAATATTGTGCTCACAATAAAATGTCTTGGAATGGCTCTGCTAATTTCAGGAGTGAAAAGTCGACACGTGAAGGTCCAATTAAGCTGCCCAGAGTCATTGACTGAGATGACAAGTACAGAAATTGAAAAAAACAACAAACTGGGTTATGGTCTCCTACTTTCTAGCCTGGTGCCTTAATCATTAGACCAGACTGGCTTTCTGAATCCAGTGCTTTGGTTCCTATTCCTTCACTGCCACGCCAGCTTATACTATATCTAATACAATTCAGTGACTGCAATATTTTCAACCGAGATGTCCACCAGACGTGGTTAAAGAAGTCAGAACAGTGCCCACAATGGTGCTATCAAAGTCCTACCTATTCTTTAGATGCCCTGCCACTATCCTGACTTCACACCCTGCAGACTCTGCTGTGAAGGACAAAGTTAGTCTGTCTGTTTGATAAAAGGATCAAATACTTTTCTTGTAGGGACAACAATTTCAACAGATTTACTTCCCATTCAGACAGCACCTTTTTTCCTTTGATGTCCACCTCCCTTCCAGCAGCCCACTAGATGGTTTGGCTGGCTGGAATAGGTCTAAGAGATTATTTAATAGAGTTGGAAGGAACCTTGCAGGTCATCTAGTCCAACCCTCTGCCCAAGCAGGAAATCCCTACATCTGCCTCTACCTAGGATCGAACCCACAACCTCCTAATTGCGAGGCAAGGGCTCCACCTCTAGGCCACAGCAGCTTCTGTCTACTTCATAGAAAACCTGGATTGGCTAAAAGCTTAGAGGTCATCCCAGCACCTGCCATTTATAAATAACTAAGACTGAAACTAATTCTTTCCCCATGGTTTCCTCAGCTTTTTACCATTTCTTTTGCCAGCACATTTACAACTGTTGTTGTTGTTTTATTTTTAAAGGCTTTGGGTTCTGCATACTGTACGACTGAAGGCAGCTTTCCCGTTTTGAAAATGTTTTTCAGTTTGCTGTCTTCCATTCTTCCCTCTTGAATGTCACTATTCTCCAGCAGGTTGCTACCTAAACCCCAAGAGACATCCGTGGTCCTTGATGAAGATAGAAAAGAAGCTTTTGTTCATTGCACACTTGATACAGTTCCTTTCAACAACTGGAAATCCTCCCAGTCGGATCCGTCACCCATTTTAAAGAGTGCATCAGAAAACCTGCAGGATTAAGAAGTCACCCCTTTCAAGAGGGGAGAAAGGAAAGTGCCTGAATTAACTATTTTGGCTTGTCACTGGTTCTTTTGTTTCTGTCTCACCGACTCTCCTCTTTTGTGCCAATGGGCTGGAGTTTCGCCTTTTGGTTTAATGAACTAATTAGCTTCATTAGCCGCTGACCTGCTACAATTTTTTTTCTCTAAAAGGGTCTGAAATCAAAGTACTTCCTCTTAAAATCTTAAGATATATCAATGGCCAGTTTTTTTCTTCTTATGGGGGTAAATAAAACCCCTTCACTTTTTTACATCAATTGGCAACTGCAATGTGGAAACCTTAAAAGTAGCACAAGTCTCACATTACATTTGACAACATGGAGAATATAAATCACAGGAGTCGTAGAGAAGCACCCCTTGGTTCCAACGCCAAGCTCAAAATAGACCTAATATAGCCCCCACCCCTTTTTAATTAAAGAATGCAACTTCAAGAAATGTGCAGCAAAATGATAAAGGGCCAGGTTTAAAGAATGCTGAATTGGGGGTGGTGGTGGTTTTACCCATAATTTCTCTATGTATTTTATTTGTATACCTCCTAGAGTCGTGCAAGGTATGATGGACCATTTAGAAATTTGATAAATAAATAAAATAAAAGCAAATGCAAAGAGTAAGTCATCTGAAATAAAGAAACTGCTGACTTTATGTGTGATGCTAAGCCACAGCTGCTTTAAATTGTGGCTTGTTGCCCAAATCCTTGCAACAGATACCTCTAAGCTATAAACATTGTTTTTTACAAGCCACAATGAATGACAACACATCCCAGTAAGCCATTGCTCTTTTTCATAATGATTTGTTGAGTTCACCTATTGTTATTGTTTGGATTCATACCTTACACTAAGTCATCCATCATGCTTAGGTTTACCTAACACACTAAGCAAAAATCAAGCAAACCACACTGGTTTAGCATCATGTGTGAATCAAAGTGTGGAGTCCTTGGTGCTCCCTGAGCTTGGTGGTTTTCTTGCAGCTGTTTCGTTACCAAACTAGGTAACATCAATAGTGCACTGATGATGATACCTAGTTTGGTAGTGAAACATCTGTCAGGCCTGCGTTTGGCCTGCCACAATTTCAGCTATTCTATTATGCATGTTATATTGTGGGCAAAATGGGAGGGGGTATGGTGTGGAG
>JANHFT010004289.1:125850-143949 GCA_032467955.1 Pseudoxenodon macrops | reverse complement strand
AATATATGATGTTCCAAGTAGCGCAGTCTTTTGCAGTTCCGCTGGTGTTATTGCAGGAAGCTGCAATTTCTTAAGGTTATTATTATTATTATTATTATTATTGTTATTACTATTACTATTACTATTACTATTTTATCATCATCATCATCATTCTACTTTCTCTTCTGCTGTCGTGGATTTCATTTGATCAGAGGGGAGTAGTGTTTGTTTGTTTTTAATTGACTTTAATTATGTTGTATGCCGCCTTGGAAATCAACTGTGGAAAAATGAGTTTTCAATAAGCAAGCAAGGAAGGAAGCAAGCAAACACGTATGCTGCGGCTGCTGCTTTCCAAAGAAAGGGCTGTGATTTATATACCCAGGCGTCTTCGTAACTGATGTGATAAACATGCATTTTGTAATCAGGGATCTGAAGCTGAGTGCAAATCAGCTCTACAATGCCGCCTTTAGTGAGTCTGCTGCAGCAGACTGTCAAACTCCTATTATTTAGGTAAGTGTGGGCCCTGGCTTGAATGATTCAGATCAGACTGAGTTCTATTCTACCTGGAACAATCAAGGCTCCCAGGAGCAAATTTTCTCTTTTAGTGCCTACTCTTTTTTTTTTTTTTTTTTTTTTGCAATGCTTCTGGGCCAAATGTCTCCTTTGCCAAAATATATGAATAAGCAGATGATTGCACTGTGTGTACAGAGACACGGAAAAACTGATCTTTTCTCTCACCTTTAAAAGGCTGAAACTTTGTAATAAAGCACCTGCTTTGCCAATGGAAAGAACTTAGCTTTCACTGGCATCCAATTTCCTGGTATGTCAGGGAAAAGGAAACTACCAGATTTGGGATGCAAAAATCCGAGCAACCTTTAGAAGGCAGCAAAGGTTGGGTTTTCTGAATCTCTTTCCTGCCATCTAGTGGGCAAACATTTTTCAGAAAGCCTGGAGAGCCTCTGCCAATACTGACTAGCAACAGTCTAAACCCAGGATATTGCAGCAGCTTCTTGTTTGCAACAAGAATGACGTGCAGAAGGGGTGCAGCTGGAGCTGATCCGCCAGTGCCACAATTGCATTTGCTCTGGGGGATGGGGGAGTAAGCTGAAAGCAATGAGAAGGTGGCTTGAAAGCTCTCTTGGCCCCCAACCCAATTTGCTATTACAGTACAGGACGATCTGTAAGGGGAAGACTAGCTCTCAAGGTTCTTTATTGCCTGCGCTTGGCATGTTCATAATGTCGGCTACACCAGGGCGGCTGCAATTTACTATTTAACTGGGAAACCATCCAGCCCAGGGATACCAGCTGGAGAGTAGCATTTATATCAATATTGGAAGCCAACGCTCTCCCTGGAGGAGCCCAGGGGCCCACTGTCAATTTCAGAGCAGACCAAATTGTGCCAAGGATGAAAGAATTTTGCTGCAATTGTTCGGCTGCGGGTGGGGGAGGTGTTTGCAGCCACAGCAGCAGCAGCAGTCCTGGTTGCAATCCAGCCTCAGAAAGCTACCCTGACACAGCTCCAGAGCTGAGAGAATATCCCTAAAGTAGAAAAATGAGCCCGCTTGACTCAGAGTACCAAACCTAAAATGAACGATCATCATGCCATTCAGAGAAGACGCCCCAGGGAAGGAGAAATACGGTCCGACGGCTGCCAGATCAGACGGGGCTGCTTTAACTCCTGTGGTGCAAATGGCGGAATCGGCTAAGCCAGCCTATATCTCGGTACATGGATAACTAAGCTGGCTTTGCTTCATTTGCCATTAAGAATGGAATCCCCATCAAGAGCCGTTCCAAGAGCTCAGACAGACAGGAGAAACGTTGCCCGGGCAGGCAGAGTTCAATAATATACTCTACTAAATTGTAATCCCCAGGCACTCCAACAGGAATAGGAGCTAATAACATGCACCTGCACCTGCACTGGACAAACTGGGTCTCTGGCCATCTGGGTCTCCATCCCACCCCCCACGCCCAGCAAAGCCCTCAGATTGTAGAACCTGGTAGCAAACTCCTAAATCATAATAGCATGATTTTTCTGAGATGTTGCAACCAGGGAACAATTCAAATAATCTCCAATGTTCTCATAAGTCTAATGCATCCATTTTCACTTAAAAATAAAGGATAGATAAAAATGGTGATGGGGGTTGCTGGAAATTCCATCATCTATTTAGGTTACCCTTCTCTTTATATCTTGTAGGGCCTGTGGTGGCCTCCAGATTGATCTAGAGCAGGGGTGCAAAACCGGCGGCCCATGGGATGGATGCATCACGCGCAGGCCATGCCCACCCCAGCTCCGCGAAGGGAAAAAACATTATGTTTGACACCCTTGATCTAGAGGAGGCGGAAATTGGGGGAGGGTTTCTTTCTGCCCTGGTTAATTCATTAAGAAAACATCCTGTACAAAGTGAGAGTGGGTTTAAAGCAGAAAAATCCATCCCCAAAATTCAAGCACAAAAAATATTTATGAAATATGTAGGTTACTACGGTCACTTGCTACTCATCATCTCTCAGAAGACACCTGTTACCAAAAGCTTCATTTTTCCCCCATCTGCTGCCACATGGCATTGTTTTAATTTGCAGGTCCTTTTGAAAAATAATAATAATAATAATCCCAAATTGAATGAAAACTGGAGGTAGCAAATGTCAGTTAGAATGCCTTGACCACGAAGGTGTGATATTCACATCCTGCTTGGGATCTATTCCATGTTATTTATTAACCCACCAGGCAATAATGAGGATGGAGATCTGTATAGTTCAGAAAAGTTGTGTTTATCATTTATTCTTATTTATTACTGCTGTAGAAAGCAATTTGAATAGGACACTCTGCTCCAAAGATGCTGCTGTCTAAAATTCAACAAAAGAAAGGGTGAAGGGAAATGGGTGCAAGATTTTAAAAGGGGAAGAGTATGGGATCAATTTAGCTGTACATCTGAATTTAACTTCAGGATTAGTAGTTATGGTAGGAATGGCAGGTAAGGGACTGGAACTGGATCAATAACTAAAAGCAAAAAACAACACCACCTGTGCTTTTGGAACCTACCTTCCTGCTTGCTAAAACATCCTCTGATATATTTCCCACCAAAGCCTGCAGGTTCACAACACAAGCCGCTCGCTTTCCCTATCACTTAGGTTGCAGCTACGTCCAAGAATGACCTTAAGGAGGGTTGCAAATGTAAATAGTAGGTTTTGAGGAAGGTTTTGTAGGAAGAAAGAACATGAGACAAGAAGGCAGCTCCACGCATCATCAGTAGAAGTGGGACATTTCTGAAGGAAATGTCAGCTGGGGTAGGGGAGTTGGAGAAACAAAGATCACAGGTAGGGATGTATGGGCTACGAAAGAGAAAAAAAGGAAGGAAGGGCTTGATAATAGGACATGAGCAAGAACTGGGCATGGCTAGTCTAGTGAAGAGAAGGACCAGGGGAGACATGATAGCCGTGTTCAGATATTTGAGGGGCTGCCACAGAGAGGAGAGGGTCAAGCTATTTTCCAAAGCACCTGAAGGCCAGACAAGGAATAACAGATGGAAACTGACCAAGAAATAACCTAGAAATAAGGAGGAACTTTCTGACAGTGAGAGCGATCAACCAGTGGAACAGAAGTTGCCTTTGGAGATTGTGAGAGCTCCAACACTTGAGACATTCAAGATGAGATTGGACTGCAATTTGTTAGAAATGGTGTAGGGTCTCCTGCTTGGATGGGGGGGTTGGACTAGATGACCTACAAGATCCCTTCCAACTCTGTTAATCTGTAAATTAAGGGGTAGCAAGTTAGGGGCATACACAAGGGGGTGGGGTGAAAACATTGAAGATCAAAGCCCTGCCCTTTTTTTTAACTATGTGATGCACATTAAAAAGGAGTGGGGCTTTGACCATGTCAGGAGAATCTATCTCCTGACCTTAGTTACTACCCCCACCAATGGACACCTTGATAGGGTTTGAAAGAGGAGAAAGCTTTTTTTTTAATGGCTTGGAGCTTTTAAATCCAGATCTTGCTGAACTGAACCCTGGCCCCAGGCCTATTACTGAGAGGCTGCCTTTATATCCTTGCCATATATTATTTACTAAAGTGAACTCCTCCCACTGCAGTGATGCTTGTCTGGAATAAGAAGCATAAACCCTGTGGACTCGGTAGAGCAGTTGAAGCTTTTGTGGGTACTTCATTCTCCCCTTGTGATTTGGATACAGAATCCTCATATTAGCGTATCTCCAGTGGCTGGATGGTCAGGGAGACAGAGAAGAGGACAATAATAAAGGGCAGAACCACAGCATCTGGTCTGATTTATTGTTCATTAACAGGAAAGGATTCTGAGCCATTGAGCTTGTTTACTTTCTATAAGGTTTGTTAAAATCCACATCCACTTACAGCTTTCTCTGCCGTACTACATTGCTGTGTGAGACATAGTTTTTACCGTATCTTCTAGAGAAACCATTTCTCTCTCTCTCTCATACACACACACACAAGTCTCCTCCAAGTCATTCTTGCTTCAATTTACATTTCCCTAATGGAGGTAATTTCTGTATGATTTTGTACCTAAGCTTTTGAAATGCTACATTCTTTTCCAAATACATCTTTCTCCATTATGGTTTTTTTTTTCCCCCAAAAGGGAAGCACTTACAGGTTTTCCATCTGATTAAAAAACAAGAACAACTAACTAGCGGACTTCATGCTGCAGCAAATTTCATAAATTCGCTTCTACACAGAAATCTGTGACATATTTCTTTTACAATCTCTGGGTGATATAATGATAAGAGGGTCTAAGTTTGTTCGGATATTTCCTTCCTTCTTTCCTTCCTTCCCTTCCCTTCCCTTCCTCCATAAAAGTATTACGGTGGATCATTTCCCTCAGTCAATAAAGCAAAAGGGATGCATTTCAGGGAAAGCACGAAGAAAACCAAATGCAGGGCCCTGACAGCAAACTGACCCAAGCAGCTGATCCCTCAGCGTTCTATGTGATTAATGGTCAGTGTCCAGGGCCTAATTGGTCTGCTTGCTTGTGTTCATGGAAATTAAATCCCTCGGCTACAATGCTGAGAATAAACCAAAAGGAAAAGAAAAAACAATACTGGAACTGACTTTATGTCTGAATGTAATGGGGCCACCAGGCTGGGCTGCAGAAAATGAGATAACCACAAGATGGGAGCAGAAATGTTTTAATTTTTTCTCTTCCAGGTAGTGGTCACCTGGATTTTTACAGCCCAGATCTGGTTCTCTTGAAAGTAGGATCCTGCAATTGTGATGTGCCTCAGGTTTTCCAGCAAAGAGATTTAATAGCAGGATAACAATAAACCAACCGGGCAATCAACGATGAAAAGAAGCAACCAGATTGTTGTTGTTTTAATTAGGTGGTAACATTATATCTAAGTGAAATCACCTCATATGTTTGTTTAAAACTACTGCAATACTACCAATTTTATTTCTAATTTTATTCTAATTTTATTTTACAATACAGATTTTGACTTAGTTACTAAACTTATACACTATCCAATGGTGAACATGATAGTCATTTGGCTTGGTTTCCCCTCCCTCCCTACCATGGTCAGTTCAGTCTCCTTTAACATACGTGTGGTGTTTGCATTGTTCTAATTCATGCTTCTCAACTCCGGCAACAACCAAATGCAAGTAGTCTCGGCTCTCAAAATTCCCCAGTCACCATGGTGATTGCCCAAGCAGCCTGTCCACATACCTGGACAGGGCCCAAGTTGAAAAAGAAAGTGTCTTTATTTATCCCAATATCCATCACTTCCTTTCTTCTCCTATTGTGCTGTAGCTGCTATACCAGGAACTCTAAGTTGGTTTTTATTATTATTATTATTATTATTTTTTGCCTTTCAAGTCAGTGTCGAAGCCTGGCAACTACCTGCACAGGTCCTAACAATTTTCCTGGCAAGATTTCAGAAGTGGTTTGCCATGGCTTTCTTCTTCCTTGTGCTCAAGGTGGGGCTAGAACTCACAATCTTCAATTTCTAGTGGGAATCCAGAGGTGGGTTCCTACCGGTTCGGACCGGTTCTACCAAGTAGGTAGTAGGCTGCTGGTGACGTCATGGAGCCAATTCTGCTCTGTGGGCCATCTTTTTTTGGTTTTTTTTCTTCTGCGCATTCGCAGAAGCTGAGTTTCCAGCACTGCACATTGCATCGGTATCTTGTTTTCTGCCTTTTTAAAAAAAAAGCAGTTTTTTTGCTACTGCGCATGTACGCACCCATGAGGCGCGTCCACATGGTGTGGGAGGAAGCGAACCAACGGCAAGGTAATTTAGAACCCACCCCTGCTGGAATCCTTCAACGTTAAACTAAACTGGTTCTCCCAGAAATCTTATATGGCTAGGAACTCAAGCCCAAACTCAATTCCACCTTCCCTCCATGTCCAAATTTCTGATTTTATCTTCCAACTGACTCTGCTCAGGTTACTCCATTCTCACTAAGCTATTTTAGGTTTCTGCCCCCTTTCCCCCCCCCCAATTCTTTATATTATTCTGTCCTTTTTTGCATATCTTGGGTTCATCAGAAGAAGCTTCTATCCCCCATTAATCTCTGTGGTCTCTTTACGACTCCATTCCCTGTGAGGATTCACAGCCTGACTTTGCAATTCAAGAGTGTAATGGAGTCTTTCATTCCCGATGTCACCTTTATTATGGTTATTTATGAAATGGACCCAGAGGGAGGACCGTGTGTCATTTCCCTGCAGAAAGGACCCAGACTCTGCCCTTTTGGACATACTGAACAGTAGACTTAGTTTAAAGGAACCTAATCAGTCCATCCTACAATCAAATAAGGAGACCAGAAATGATATATTGACAAGTATGTTCTTCCTTAGCCAGGATGCTACTAGTCGGTAATTTAGAAACAGACTCACCAAACTTGGCAACTTTAAGCCGTGTGAACTTCAACTCTCAGAATTCCCCAGCCAGTGTGCTGAGGAATTCTGGGAGTTGAAGTCCATACATCTTAAACTTGCCAAGTTTGGAATCCCCCGATTTAGACAGTAAGCCGTGCCTCCTAGAAACCTGGGTGTGAGAACTATCTATCACCCTCACATCTTGCTGATTGATGGATTGATCGTATT
The DNA here is from genome assembly GCA_032467955.1 of Pseudoxenodon macrops. Taxonomy (NCBI): domain Eukaryota; kingdom Metazoa; phylum Chordata; class Lepidosauria; order Squamata; family Pseudoxenodontidae; genus Pseudoxenodon; species Pseudoxenodon macrops. The sequence continues at coordinate 136,912 of JANHFT010004289.1, read as the reverse complement.
TGTATAGCCACCCATCTTTTACCGTGACTCTGGACTGCATACAAAACAATTTAAAAATAAAATTAAAACTAAGTTTTAGTTTAAAAAACAAAATGGCAGCAAAGCAGACAAAGAGCGCATCACCATACAGCCAACTAGTAGGCTCCGGTTTGTTGCCGCAACCATGTTTTGAGAGCCTTCCAGAAGGCCAACCGGATTGGGATTGGTTTCATCTCTCAGGGAAGAATGTTCTGCAGGGTGGCGGTCACAGCAGAAATGGTTCCTTCTCAGCCCCATTCAACAAAACTCCCTAGTTGGCGAGAGCTGTAACATTGCCTCTCCTACTGGACCTGATAGTAATCCCAGGAGCTTTAACCAGTGATTTACACAGTAATTTAGCCAGCATATCCAATAGTAAAAGATGCTGGTAGTTGTAGTATACCCACTTTTGGAGTCTGCACATCCCATATACGTGACAAGCTTTTACTGCTAATTCTGACATCTAACATTAATACACCCTGTCCAGTCATGTGGTATCCTCCAGATGTTTTGGATTTTGATTTCCATCAATCCCAGTCCATCTTGGCGTGTGGGAGTTGTAGCCTATCTGTCTTTCTGACACCAAGTGTTTTATGCCCAGGGAATGCTAATGAAGTTTACATTTCTAGTTACCTTCTGAATTCTCCTTATCTAAAATCTTCAACACATTAGCCCACAGATACTCAGAATTCTATTGGACACACCGGCTGAGAATCCTGGGAGATGTTATCCAGCACTTGGAGGGCACCAGGTTGGCAAGTTATTCCGCATTAATTCAAAAGAGACATGTTTTTCCCTCCCCTCGCACCAAGCTGCAAGAGACAGGTTTAGATGGAGGTTTTTAAAATGCAGCAGAACCTAATTAATTCAAACAGCTTTGTGGGCTTTCAAAACATTCAAGCAATCAATGGTTCAGCTAAATGAGACTGTTATTTATATCATGTCACATTGACCTGGGGCTACAAGAGAAGAGGAACACACTTGATGAATTAAATATCTACAGGATTGTGGAGATGTTAACACTGGGATAGGCCAAATGTCCATGGGGTAGGGAGAATGTTTCTGCGTTTTCCTGCAAGCATTCAACATCATTATAGAAAGAACTCATTTGCATGCAGAATGTAATAGCTTTTAAAGCCTGGGTAATGACATGTTGGTGAGGGTGGGGCTATCTTAAGTCATTCTCTTTCCCCCTCCCCACCCTTCACATTATATACAACAGCTATGAATTCTTCTTACAATGTCTGGAAGAAGAAGGTGTTTTCATGTATATCTGAAGGAGGTTTGCTTATGCAAAATCTGCTTGCATTTGGTGTTTTTTTTTAAATGTATACATTGTCTATTGATGTGGTTGCTAAGAGCTGACATTGACTGGATGGCACACAATCAATCCACCAATGTATGTCTGTTGGTTTAAGGATGATTAGCAGTAGCCAGTTTCAGGTGAGCTATCCCTCAACACGTATCTTCTTGCCTGACCATGGATCAAATTTATTTACCGGGAAGAAGAATAAGCATTATCATTTCCAGAATACTTGAAGCTCTGCTACACTGGGCCATTGTGAGAATAACAAAAGGGTGGGCATTTCAAAAGTATTTTATGGAAATCAACGTGCAACTTCCATGCATTGCTATTGCCATCAATTGAACCATTAAAGTAAGGGGGTTCCATTTGGGGGCAGATAATAGTTGTGGAGTCCTTAGTGTTGTCTGAGCTTGGTCGTTTGCTTGCAGATATTTTATTACCTGACTATCATTAGTGCTAGTGACTTTTGAGACTTGCTCCTTTTTCTTTGCAGTAGGCTGCCCTGCCAGTTTTAGTGGGAATGTGGCTTTGTCCTTGATGATGGTACCTGGTCAGGTAATGAAATGTCTGCAAGTAAACAACCAAACTCAAGAGAGCATCAAGGACTTCCTACCTGAATAGATATATTCCCTTCTACTGGAGATAACAGTTCGCATTTTCTCAAGGATTTCTCTTGCTTCTGCGATTTTGTTTTCATAGGTTAAGATGAATCTTTGTTATAAAAAAAAAGAAAGAACAAACAAGCCATTTGCCTCTCAAATATCTACCCAGATGTAACATCTATGAATCGTTAGGTGAATATTGAAGATCTAAAAAACAGAATGGCAGTTAGCTGTAACGGGGACTGTAACCATGCTGAAACGAACGCATTGCAAACCATTCAAACATCAGCTTGCTGGCTGCCAACTAACTTTCTCACATCTAGATTTGGTGCAACCGACTCTACCGTGAGTACAGTAATTGCTTCAGGACATGCACCATCTTGCTGCAGAAGATGGGGAAGCAATCTCATGGCCTTTGCTCCCGACACACTGGAACCTGTCGCTCCCTCTTGTTGACAAGGTGTTCTTGAGCTGACACCTTGATAGAGCCATATTCAATGTTGTCAGATTGATGCTTAGCTAATGGTCCGGCTAGTAAGCTGATGGTTGATCAGTAAGATATCAGTGCGTTTTTGTTTTTTTTTAGAATTAAATACAAAGCACATGTGGAAGGACACAGAATTGATTGCTGCCCCATATTTAATTTTTAATCTCATCCCTACCCCCCCTTTTTAAATAATGACTAACTAACTGATTTTTATTCCCAGGAGCTAATAATAAAAAGAAATGCAGTTTGGTATAGCTCAAGGCTAAGAGTGGAGAAAGGAGTCTACTGTATACATTGTCTTGGAAAGACATGGAATATAAATCAAGCACAACAATGCAGTTTCTTTTTCTTTTACCTCTTTCCTTTTAAACGGGAGGAACCATCTGGACTATTTTATGCCACCCACTTCTCTTCTATCCAGAGTCTACTAGCAACTGCCTGATTTAGGCAAAATAAATCCAAGATAAATAGGTCAATAATTGTCTCCGTGTAGGGGTTCCAGCTAGCCATGGTGACTGATATCCCCAATGGCAGTGTTGGCTCCAGAGAAGTCATTGCATATTTTTGATAAGTCACAATCGCAGCCTTCCAGAACACCTGCCTTTTGCCACCTGTGTGTTTTCCTCCACATTCCATTTTAAGGAGCATTTTTACAAAAATAAAATCTACAAAGCCTTTGTTCCCATTCTCTGTTGCTCCTGTTCTGTTGCACCTCAGCCTGTAATGGCGTCTAAATGCCTGCAATTCAATTTTCTCTCTTTTCCCTTTTTCATCTCATCTCCACTTGCTTCTTCTTCTTCTTTTTTTTCTCCCCCTTCTCATTTTGCTTGTGTGTTGAATTAAAAACTGTAAGCTACTTGGGGTGTGATTCATGCACCCTGGCAGCGCGACATATGTGATAATAAATAATGATAATAATTTTGTAGGATAATAATAAGATCACAGTGGAGATAAGACTGAAATTTCCTGTTGTTTTATATTCAACCCGAGGTAAATAAGGTTAGCGCAGCTTTTCGTCTTTAATGGCTCCGTTTGCTGCAGAACCAAAAAAAAAAATTCACTTTGAATAACATTCTCGGAAAGCTTTATCCAATTGAACCTCATGCCACATAACACTTAAGTATTTATGGTTTGTCCTGGTTTATTCTTCTGTAGTTTTCCTGATGGGTAATTTTTCAAAAACAAAACAAAATGCCAATAGCTATTGTGTTTCTTCTTTGTCTCCTATGGTACTTCTAGGGTATTCAGCTCCTCTCATTTGCATCCATAACATATCCGTCCATTTAGGACGGCATATACATTTTTTCACCTTCAATTAGCATTTTTAATGGGGGGGAAATTAGGATATGGCCCTTCAGAAATATGTGAAGTTGGTTCACAGTTAATTAATTAATTATCCAAGTGTTATAACCAAAATCTCTTTTTGCCCAAACTGCCATGTTGGCATGACACCGTTCTAAGCAGGAAAGCATTTGAATGGGTTTAATGGGAGCTTGCTCAGAACAAACTGGAACTGCAGTTCTACCATGCATTAAATGTTACATTGACAATAGAAGCAATGGACCTGTGTATTTGTTTTTGCATGTCTACATAGGTAGTCCTCGACTTATAACCATTCGTTTAGCGTCCATTCAAAGTTACAATAGTGCTAAAAAAAGTGACCATTCCTCGCAATTGCAATCATCACAGCATGCCTTTGGTCACAAGATTAAAATTCGGGCGTATACCAACCGGCATGTATTTATGATGGTGACAGCCTCCTGCGGTCATGTGATCGCCCTTTGTGACCTTCCCAGCTGGTTTCTGATAACCAAAGTCAACGAGAGAAGCCAAGACCTCATGATTCGCTTAACAACTGTGACAAAAAAAGCTGTACAATTGGGCACGACTCATTTAACAACCATCCTGCTTAGCAATGGAAATTCTGTTCCCAGCTGCGGTCATAAGTCAAGAACTACCTGTACACAAATGCATCATCATCGGAAAACAGATAAGACGGGTAGGCAAAATTATTGAGCAGTGTTCCAGAAGCACCGTTTCATTGGATTGGTTACAGGAGTATAGTTTATGCTTTTCTTTCAATTTGCAACTATAGAGCACAGTGGTCTGGGTGTTCTGACCCAGCTCCCAAACAAGATAAACCCTCTGTAGTTAAATCAATGATTCCCTTATTAGAAATGCCAGCAGCCCCAGCAAAAAGTCTCTCTCTCTCTCTCTCTCTCTCACAGCAGGCTAACAAGTCTGTCCAGTTGTCTGCCACACCTATTCATCTCCGACCCCTGGCTTTTATCCGCAGAGCAGAGGTGGGTTCCTACTGGTTCGGACCGGTTCTACCGAGTAGGTAGTAAGCCGTTGGTGATGTCATGGAGCCGGTTCTGGTCCATGGGTGCGGCCATCTTTTTGGGGGAATTTCTTTTGGGGAAAAAATGTTTTTTGATTTTTTTGGTTTTTTTTCTCTCCTGCGCAAGCGCAGAAGCCGAGTTTCCGGCACTGCGCATGCATCGCCATCTTGTTTTCTGCCTTTTTTTGGGGGGGAACGTTTTTGGATTTTTTTCTGCTGTGCATGCGCCCACGCGGCGAGGGAGGCAGCAAACCGGCAGCGAGGTAAGAACCCACCCCTGCCCCAGAGCTAGACTGGGGCTTCGCTAGCTGCGGTGACTCTTCCATCCCAAGGATCAGCCCATAGATTTCCACTGCTCTCCTCTCCTCTGCCTCCTGTGCAAATGCACATCAGGCACTAGACCCAGCTGTTCCTCATCTTCCTCATCAGCTACCTCCAGACCTGGGGGCTGTTCACTTTCCATCTGAGGGCTGCTGCTGGGTGGCCCAGGGTCTGCCTTTGTCTCTATCTCTGACAGCTCCATTCCCTCTTCCCCCTCAGAGCTCTTAGGTTGCTTTGATGCTGGCCCTAACTCCCACGCTGCCTTCTCATCTGATTTGGTTGCTGGAGGGGCCGGCGGCCGACAGGCTACAACACTGGGTATCATATATCAGTCCTGGGCAGCTAGCTTCTTATAGCTCAATAAAATGAAATTTACTAAAGCAAGGCTAGGCCAGGAGCTCTACAATGGTCCAATAGCATATTGTGGCAAGTTAACACTCATTACATTATCTCCAGTGGATTTCTGGCCATTCTGCTAAAACTGGCAAGGTGGGCATATTCCAGTTGCCTTGAGGGAAACAGGGTCACTTGGGACTCTGGAAGCTTCTCTGTCATGACACTTTTGTTATTAGAGATAACATTAGAGATAGGGATGGTCCCATCTTGTTGAGACCATCCCTTCATGTAAACACTGGGCTGCAGTATTGATGGAGCCAGCATCAGGACCTCAGTGTTTATCTATATATATATATGTGTGTGTGTGTATGTGTGTACCAGAGTTCCTTCTGGTAAATGGGAGGCTATAAGTTTGTTTCCTAAATAAATAAAATACATCTCTTTGTTTTGCTTTTCTGTCCTCTCAATGGGCAGAGTGGATTGAAAATTGCCAACAATGTGGACCACTAACCTGGCAAGCAAAGATTTTGAAATCTTTCTGACTGCAGCGTTTACCATTCATAACATGGGGGCTGGCACAAAAAAAAACCCCAATTGTGTTCCTTTGAGGACACACACACACAAACACTTTCTGGCATGAGTTTGCTACATAAATTACTGTTGACTTAATTTTTATGCATCTGGCAGAAGCTTTTAACTGGCTGTAGGAGAAATTAAACTCAGCCATTTGTAAATGTTGAAGACAGAATGTCTCTCCTATGCAATTGGGTTATCTAGAAGGAAATTTGGTGGAATGTTTTCTTGTGATGCTTCCCTCCTCTATATAATATTGGGGGAATGCTGCAAGTCATCAAATCATCTTTTTTTTCTAAAATAAATGGTACAGTTTAATGAAATGTTATCTTTGTTGGTAATTTTTTGTGGGTTTATATTATGGCTCAATATATATCCAAAATAGATATCTTACAGAGATCCTAAACATTTTAGTTAAAATCCTTACTAAATGCAAACGTAGTAATCCTTTAAACATCTGCAAAGAAGCAGATATTAAGCCATAGCTCAATTGTACTTTGACTTGCAAGCCAACATCATCATGGATGTCTAAGATTGTAATCAAATATGAAAATCTATGAAAAACAATATTATAAATATCGGAGACAAGCAAAATTGGCAAGAACTTGTGAATTTCACAGCTTACACACATAATGTTCATTCTGAACTTCTATAATCATTGTCTATACACATCTGTGAGTCTTCCTGACCTACGCATCTACCGTATATATCAGGTAGCTCTTTCCTTTGATGTTTACACATTCAACACCCAATTCCATAGATACGGAGCCTTTATGCATTCCCGTTTCTGTAGCAGCTTCCACACAATACAGCCATCCACTACCCTGCAGATACATGGAAATCCTTTGCAAGAGATAAGATACCTGCCAGGTGTAACATTGAGAGACAGCTGAAATTTGGACAATTTCAGCCTCACCTGGAAAGAGTTTCTACCTGCGGATCTTCTGTTTCCTCCAAATCTGATGTATTGGTGGAAAAAGAATGTGATCACAGAAATAAAGGTCTGTCCGAAGACGTCTCCATGGTCATGTGGCCAGCATGACTAAACGCCAAAGGCGCACAGCATGCTGTTACCTTCCCACCAAAGTGGTCCCTATTTTTCTACTTGCATTTTTTACATGCGTTCGCACTGCTAGGTTGGCAGAAGCTGGGACAAGTAACAGGAGTTCACTCCGTTATGTGGTGCTAGGGATTCGAACCACCGAACTTCCAATCTTTCTGATCGTCAAGCTCAGCATCTTAGCCACTGAGCCACCGAGTCCCTCGCGGTGATCACAGAAATACATTGATCCAAAAGAGAGGAGGCATTAAATAAAAAGAATCAAAGTGAATGCAGAGCTACCCAGAAGATGCCATTTTGTGCACAACATGTATAAGTGCATCGGATGAAGGGCTAATGATAGCATTCAAACAGTTCAGCTCAGCTAGGGATTTTTTTTTTTACTATTTTTTTTCTTTAAAAAATACTTTTGTGGTTTAGGGTGTGGCATAAATCACGTCCAGCAAGGTTTTTAGTGATGGCTTTTTAATATTGCACATAGCCATAACAATTGATCAGTTCAATTATATTAGGTATATTATGTGAACTGGGCTTATATCAGAGGTGGGTTCCTATTGGTTCGGACCGGTTCTACCGAGTAGGTAGTAGGCCGCTGGTGACATCACAGAGCTGGTTCTGCTCCGTGGGTGCCACCATTTTTTTTGGGGGGGGTGTTGAATTTTTTTCATATTTTTTTTCTTCTGCACATACGCAGAAGCCGAGTTTCCGAGTTTTTTGTTTTCAGCCTTTTTTGGGGGGAATTTTTTGGGTTTTTTTTCTACTGCGCATGTGGGCGTGCATAAGGCATGCCCACGCGACGCAGGAGGCAGCGAACCAGCGGCGAGGTAAGTTAGAGCCCACCCCTGGCTTATATGTATAAATACATACTTAGAAACAACTGTTAAAATTTAAATAGAAATATGTCTAATCATGATGACAAAGATTGCAACTTTGTGCCTCATTTGTTCTGGACTATTCACTGTTGATAAGAAATTTCAGGAATCCTCTTCTTCTTTTTTTTAAAAATGGCTCTTCCAAAATGTGTATCACTAGACAATGTTTTAAACAGAGAGGCATTCTTCTACAGCTCTTCAAATTGAGGACTCTCCTCTGAGACATAGGACTATTTCGACGTTTAAAATCAAGAGATTTCAGAAAGATCTCAGCAAAGAATCCAAAAAGGTTTGCCAAGATCTTACATTTGGGAGTCACCTTCTACCTCCGAAGGAAGGAAGGAAGGAAGGAAGGAAGGAAGGAAGGAAGGAAGGAAGGAAGGAAGGAAGGAAATCTACAATTATTACCTGCATTTTCTTTCTCCTAGAAACATATCTGTAGCCAATTCATCTCAGGTCTGGGAATGTAGCTCCAGCTTAGAAAGCTATCCATTAAGGTGAAAAACTGGAAAGTTATTCAGACCCTTACAGGTCCTCTTAAAGCAAAAGTGGGGAACTATGACCCTTTTATGACTTGTGGACTTCAATTCCCATAATTCCCGAGATATGCTAGCTCAGGAATTCTGGAAATTCCACCCCTGTCTTAAAGGAGAGAGAAGCACGTCCTCCTTTGCCAATCTAGAAAATGCATAAAGAAACACCAGCCTATTTACCGGAAATTCTGTGAATAATATTTTTTATTTTTTTAATTCCTACCAGGATTAAAATGTAATAGGAGCTATCAGTGATTACAAAAACATGCCTCAGAGTAGGCAAACACTTTCACCGAACCACTCAATCATCAATTCATGAAGTGTGTATATATAGCATCTACAGAGGGTAATGGAAATTTAGTTTCTTTCAGAAGGTGCATAGAATGCATTTTAATGGCTGCAGAAATAGCCAAGTTATATGAATTAGGCAGATTTCCAATTGGGGTTTTTTTAAATTTTATTTCCTCTGCCGCTGCAGATGGGGAGAGGCCAGCTTTCTTCAGATGTTTTAAAAATATAACACTGGTCACAGTTTAAGCTCTATTACATTCAACAGAGCTTAATTCTATCCTGGCATGTACAGAATTGAGCCATGAGGGAAGCACTGCTGCATACCAGATCAGTGTTTCTCAATCTTCTCAACGTGAAGATGTGTGGAGTTCAACTCCTATAATTCCCCAGCCAGCCATGTCAACCTCAAGATGTGTGGACTTCAAGTCCCAGAATTCCTCAGCCTGCATGGCTGGCTGGCAGGGGTGGGTTGTGGATATTTTTGCTGCCTGTTCACTCAGGGTCGCGTTGCGTGTGCATGCGCAGCAATTAAAAATCCAAGATGGCAGCACCCACAGAGACACCGGCGGAACCGGCTCCGTGACATCATCACCGAGTTACTAATGGTTCTATAGAACCGGTAGGAACCCACCTCTGCTGGCTGGGGAATTCTAGGATTTGAACTCCACATATCTTTAGGTTGAGAAACACTGCACTAGACCATGCTAAAAGTGGATTGGGTATTTTGGGGTTTAGTGTGTTGCAGGATTCTCACCACTGTCTTAGCATATTATATGAACCAAGTCAACATACTGAGCCTAAATATGGTTTGCTTGGGTATCATTTCATAGGAACACAGCAACTGTGTTTACTGATCTGGTCTGGAATTAACAAATTGTAAGAAGCCAGCTATGAGATATCTCAGAATATTCCAATTAATCGTTCAAGGAAATACTTCCAGTAGGAGAATTCTTCCTCATGAACAGGTTGACATGCTATTCCTCCATCCTTGAGCTATAGACAATTAAACAGGCATATCTGCTATCACAGGTGCTCCCTATACTGTCACAGATGCTATGTTGGCAAATGGTGCTGACCATATTTATGGGGCACAAGCGTGTTAAGGTTAGGAATTAAGTGGATTCCATGTACTTTATTTCCCTCTGTTTCCATCAACGGTCACCAGCCAGTGGGAAAGTATTCACTCATCATTCACTTTTAACATCACTTGGAGCTATTGCTACAGAAGAAAGGATTATTAACAGTTGCTGCGATTAGTGAATAAATGCTTTTAAGAAAAACAATTTGCACCAGACTAAATATCTTTTGTTTTTTACACTGGGGTGTGTGTGAGAATAGTGTCATTCCCAACAATCAGCTGCTATCATTTTATAATTGGGGCTGCCTTTGAGTGCACTCACCCAAAACACCAAACCAGAACTGATATTGGAGATAGCTTTTAACTCTCATCCACAAGAACACTAAACCCATAATCAAAACAGCCTGAACAACATCTAACAAGTACAAAAAGAGTTGTTTTGCCACATGTAGAAAATCAGGTGAAAATCAAGATACAAAGAAACACAGCAGCTCCTTCCCCAGCTGGGATTGGCTTGAAATCCAGATTGGTAAAGGGGGAGAGCTTGATTTTAAAGAACTGGACTACCCTGTTGTCCCAACTGGAAGACAATGTCCAGATGGGTGGGAACATCTGTGTACCAGCTTATAGGAACCAATAATGTGGCTGATGATCTCTCTCCTTAAGGGTCACTTGACAGTATGCAAATGAGCAGTGATTTGGAACTATAGCAAAGTTGCCATGATTTACTGTCTTCCAAAAAGAGAAAACACACTTGTAGAATTAAGGACAATTAAGGACTATCTCCTATATGGGTTTGGAAGGAGATAAAATCAACATCATGTGGACATGGGAGGAAAAGGAGATTGATGGACCGGGTTTGTTCTATGGTTAGAGGCCCTTAGGTACTTAGAACTGTCTTAGATAATAACAGTATTTATCATGGTTGCCTGAATAAAAGCAGGAAAGGTATCAGCAAGTGTAGGTGTCATCCAATGTGATCCTTTATTTCTGAATACCAATGGAAGTTTTCCCCAGGAGTGGGAGAAATGATTTACATGGAGGATTTGCAGCTGGAAGTGAAAAGGATAAATGTGGGTCCAAGAAGACCATTTCATGTGTTTCTTTAGAAGGAAGTCTAATTGTGTCAAATGCATTTATTCCCATCAGACAAGTGAGGAGAGAGAGAGAGAGAATGAGAGAGAGAGGAGAGAGGAGAGAGAGAGAGAGAGAGAGAGAGAGAGTTTGGGTTAGTGGTAAAGGCA
>JANHFT010004289.1:110855-122110 GCA_032467955.1 Pseudoxenodon macrops | reverse complement strand
ATTTATTGAGCTTTTCAACCCCCAGTAGGCTAACCATGGATAAATCCAAGAAAAGAAAAGTTTCAGAAGAAAACAGAACATTTAATTCAGCTACATATGCTAGTTTTGTGGCTGCTCAAGAAATAGTCAGGCACGGGAAAGGTTTTGTGGTTCCCGGTGTTTTCTTTTCTTTGGGAATCGGGTCCAAATGGCTCTCTGAGTGTTTAAGGTTGCAGACACCTGGTCTAGTTTAATGAAAAGAATGAATAAATTGGAAAGACATCTTAGTTTAGTGATTAAGGCACCAAGGTAGAAACCAGGAGTCTATGAGTTCTAGTTTCCACCTTAGGCACGAAGTCAGCTGCATGATCTTGGGCTGGTCCTACTCTCTCAGCCCTAGGAAGAAGGCAGTGGCAAGCCACCTTCAAAAACACTGCCATGAAAACTGCCGTCACCAAGACTTAACGGTGACACAAAGGCACAACAACATTAATCAATTTGATAAATAAATCATCACCACTGGTCACGCTTAAAGAAAACTCTGGTGTTTTTTTTAAGGCACACAATTATATCCTACCTTCTTTTAACTGCATATCAGGGATTGGGCACAGGATAATGCTCTTTTATTGATATTGTGGTTTAGCCTAAGGCCACCTAGTGAACATCATGGCTAAACAAGAATTTAAAGCCAGACTTTTATGTTCTAATCTTAAAGAGATGTGACAGCTTTGCTAGAATATCATAGATAGCCCGAAGCCATATCATTTGGTTACAGGTAATATACAGTGAAATCAGAGGATATAACAAGAAGGGATGAGGAGAGGGGAAAAGTCACTTCTGTTTGTCGGTTCGGAAAGGCTTTGTTTCCCAGATGCTGTTTTTAATTTGGCACAGAATGAATGTCAGGGAATTAGATTTCAACGGGGATATGCCTAGGGACACAACTGCCTCTTTTTCAACCGAACAATATCCAGGATTACAAACTCCCTCAAAAGGTCTTTCTGCTTAAGATCCAAGCCAGGCCTGATCTGTTCCACTGCTAATGCCATGAATCAAATTAAGCAACCAATATTTTAAAGCAGAAATGGAAAGGAGCGGGAGGTCCTTATTTTTGCAACCAGTCCTTCCTTACCAGATTTTTGGTCTTTCCCTTTAATTCGGGGTAGGTGTGATAACAACCGTAAAGATTTAGCCACTGATGAATGTTCTGCAATAGACCAACTCGAGATGTAGAAGGCCTCTTTGCTGCATATCCAATTTCCTACTTTCTCACTTGCTAAATGCTTAAAGCCAGGTCAGAGTGGAGCTTGTCTGCAAAAGCTTACCGGCATCAACACCTGCTAATCTGAACCTCCCATTTTGATGCTCAGAGTGGCTGAAAATGCATACGGGATGCAACCAGAGAAGTGGCACATGGATTCTATCATTTCTTCCAGAGATGAAGACCTGGAGGAAAAATAGTCCCATCTCATCATGGGAGACTCTCCTATTCATCCTGATGTGAGACAGGGAACGGGCTTCCCATCGCCTCCCCCACCCCAATTCCCTTCTCCCCGTCCAAATAAAGACAGGAGGCTTTGCACAGTAGGACACAATATGTGTCCAAATGCTCACATGAGGATATGCCAAACAGCTCTAAACCACCAGCCGTACTAATTCGGGCTTAATGGTTTCTCTTTGCCACTCGGAGGCAAGAAACCGTATATAGGTGTTGCTGTTGTGAACACTCCTCCTGGATTTTCACAAATCCCACTTGTCTTTCTCGTGAGAAATACAAGGGTTGATTTGCGAGAAGCCTCCATACTGTTAATTTGCTTGTACCCCAGTCTTTGTCACTGAGAATAATAAGGAAGAGGGGGAAAAAAGACAGGAAGGACTCACAATTTTAGAGGATTGATAGATAAAAAATAATTAAGCTTTTAAACTGGGCAACGTGCAAATACTTTGATGGATGGGGTTGTTTACCGTCTCCTCCTCTTGATCTAAAGGAGTTGTTATTGTTATTATTTTAAATGTTGTCCTTGTTGCATTTCCTTTCCTATTAATTCAATTCTCTTTCAAGAAGAGACTGGACTGCCACCTGTCAGAAATCTCCTGCTTGGGCGGGGGGGTTGGACTAGATAACCTACAAGGTCCCTTTTAATCTGTCTGTCTTATTCTTTTATTCCATCTCTTTCTCATTGGCAGTGAGATGAGGGGAATATATGTATACACACACACACACAGAGTAGATACTGAGGGAAGCATAGATTAGAGTGTTTGTTGGAAGCTGTATCATTTTGTCCCAGATTTTAGATTTCTAAAAAAAGAAAAGAAATTACAGTATAGATGTGGCAACTGCTCTGAATGTTACGATATTCAGTGCTTCTATTTCGTGACCTACACAGCTGGCTGTGCATATCTCCAGTATATTCCATGCAAAGCTTCTTCCCCTCCTCCTACAGTTAGTCAGTAAATGCTCCTTAGCTCGCCTGTCATTTTTTAGTTTGATTTTTTAAAAAAAAAAGTTTTTAAATCATGGGGATTACGCTAACCAGATGAAGCCTTTTAGGTATGAATGGTACCTTTTCAATAACGTCAACACCAGGCCTTACAGCATGGATGTCAGAATAAAAGGAAAGATTTCATATATACATCCTTTAGTGTCATATTTTGAAACTTTTGCTGCTGATTTCAATGGACTTCATCTCGGGCTGAAAATGCACTTCTGTTAAAAAATTTAAGGAGTGATTCAGTGTCCATTTGTACGCCAAAGTGGCCAGGACAGAGATGGAGTGGTGAGAAAAATGTATTAGCAGAAATCTAGATCACCATTAAATAGGAGCAAAAAGATTTCCGTGGCTACCAGCTGGTGGCCCTCAATATTTTTGCATCTCAGATTTGGTAGCTGTAGAATGAGAGGTACTCAACATTTGATCCCTCTGTTTCTTGTCACTATTCTAGGCCAGGAGTCCCTAATACCTGAGCTGTGGACTGGTCCAGGACCGGTCCATGACCTGTTAGGAACTGGGCCATGCAAGCATATGATACCCTTGGGCTTATTTCTTCTTTCCTTTATGTTTTTAACGATTTTATATTTATATATTTATTTCTTGTTGGCTTTTTTCCTTGCAGATAACTTTTTTCTCTCTCCATTACTACAACTGTGCTCTTCACTATAATATTACAGGTTTACTGGTTGGAAGAATTCCTGTTCCACTTCTCAACTTAAAAGACTCCCAAAACAGTAATATGCAAGTAATCCCAGTCTACAGGTTACAGTTTTAAAGTATGGTCTTATCTTAAAACACTGTACATTTTCCCCCAACACCCTGCCCAGAATGGAGTAGCAGCCATTTGTTTTCATGAGATAAACTATGAGGGTAGACCTGGGGGGGGGAGGAATCACTGGGACAACAGTACAAGTCAATATTACAACATAATAGGATTTGGGACAGATTCAAAAGGCTTTGTCAAGAGAATTGTCAAAGGGGTCCCAGAAGCAATAAACCCAGATCTCTCTAACTACAGCGAAATCAATGGCTGCCCCCCTCACGATCATTATCTGCCAGCTTTGTTCCTACAAACCCCTGGAAAACAAGCCATTTTGTCTTTCATTGGCATTGAAGGTAGGACTTTCAGCTGAGAAATGAATACAGCAGTGAAGAGCTATGAACGTTCTACCAAGAAAAATAAATATTTACATGCAGAACCATTTACACACACATAAATGAATACACATGTAAATACATAAAATATATGAGAACCAGTTTGGTGTAGGGGTTAAGGAGTAAAGGCTAGAAACTGGGAGACGGTGAGTTCTAGTCTTGCTTTAGGTACAAAATCAGTTCAGTGACCTTGAGCAGTCCTTCTCATATATACTATACATACATATATTCAAGTTAGTATTGACTTCTAGTGATTGCAGAGATGGGAGGGGAGGCAGGGCGAGAGAGAGAGAGACAGATATGATTTATTCATGGAAATGCTGTTATCGATAAAGTTATTTGAATACAGATGCTTAAAATATTTGTATTCTTAAAAATCATACATGTATTGTTAACTAAAATCCAGACACATCCTCAATTAATTTTAAAAAAAATCATATTTTTGATTTTCTTTAGTTCAGTATCAGTATCTGCAGTTTTGTTCTCTGGATATTTATTGCATAAGTAAAACTTTTTTTTAAAAAAAAAAGTGAAACAATACATGTTGCCATCTACAGGAGGTGGAAGTGTAAAATGATATAAACTAAAATCTAAAATAATCTAGCTGCACTGCTTCCCCCAGATTAGGAAATTGGTGAGATCTAGTTAAACTTGACACTTGGTGATTTAGTGAACAAAGGTTCGTACAGTATGTTCCACAAACAAGTTGGCTCCATAACAGATTAACAGAGTTCGATGGGACCTTGGAGATCTTCTAGTCCAACCATATCTAGTGGATCAGCCTTTACATCAATTTTTATCCCAGACTGGCAAAAATGCTTTTTTGTCCCTTACAACTTATGGGAAGCCATTCAAAACTGTGGTGCTTTTCTTCAGCATATTCCTACTTTCTTAATCCTGCTACTTTAACCTTGGAGAACCATTTCCTTCTTTTTCCACAATGTTCCCCTTTTCTCCTGCATTAAAAGTGTTCAGAATTGTCTACGGTGCTCCCCCACTCCCCCAATTATTATTATTATTATTATTATAACAACAACAGCATACGTTATGGTAAAGTGAAGGAGAAGGAATGGCTGAATGCAGCTGGCTTTAATCCGAACGTAGTCCTTATCAGAAGTGTTAAGACAGATAGACATCTCCCAAAACAAATAGAAAAATAAACAGGGGTGGGAAAGCCACAGATCCAAGTTGGATGATGCCCTCCAATTCATCTCATAGCCTCTAGTGCTTTTCAACCAGGCTGACAATTTTTAGAACAGTGATTACCGTCAACTGACATGTTGGGCGGTAACTGCAAAAAGACTTTATCACAGTTAAGAAAAGAAAATGAAAGAAGCTCAGTTTCTACAAAGAAACGGGTGGGGATGGGACACAGCCTCCCAAATTCTTGACTCTGCCATATAGATAGACTAGTCTCACCTCCTTTCTGTCATGGGCAGCTCATCAATGCTATCAGTCTTCCTAAGATGGTTAAGTGCTCTTCTAGAGGCTGGAAAGTATTACTCCAGTATGAATGAACAGTTTTTGGAACCCTAGGCAAGCCATCAACCATGCATCAAGAGCTGCTCCTTAATGCAACTCTTAATTTAGGCAAGGACCACACCTGTAGATAATGTCAGTTCTGATATTTTTGCATAGGAAAAACACCGTAGAAGAAATAATATCTCTAATCTACCTAGCAGAGGTGGGATAGAGGTCCTATTACGTTGAAGACCTTTCTTTCATGTTGAGCCTGTCAGATGCTAAACCAGGCTTCTGACAAATAATACTACGGTACATTTAGCTTTATTCAGCCAGTTTAGATGAATTAAGTTTAGATAATAAAATCCAATTTCAACCAGTTTAGAAACAATCAAGATTTGCTGGAGCCTTTTAATTTAGAAGGAGCACACTTTAAAGAAAACCAAAACCCCCAAACCCCATCTAAAAAGGGAGACCTTTGAATAGATGGTCATGGTGAGAGGCTCCTATAAAATGAGAATGCATTTTAGGATAGGAAGGAAGGAAGGAAGGAAGGAAGGAAAGATGGAAGGAAGGAAAGAAGAAAGGAAGGAAGGAAGGAAGGAAGGAAGGAAGGAAGGAAGGAAGGAAGGAAGGAAGGAAGGAAGGAAGGAAGGAAGGAAAGACAGACTTTTCTTTCAAGGAACCTAAAATCTACCACCTGAACCTTTCTGCTTATTCACTTATCTACACAGCATGATTAATTTCCAATGCAGATATATTCCAGCAAATATTTCTGCTTGACATTATACCTGAAGTTTTTGCTGCGGGAAGCCTGGAGCTGTTGAAAACAGCAGCATCTGCCTTAGTTAGAGACAACATCTGGCTAGGTGTGTAATTATTTCCAAATCAGTCAGAGCCTAGAAATCCTGCAGGATGACAGTCAGGATGTCTGAGAACTGGGATGAAATTCTTCCCACCTCTTCCTCCTATGTTTTTTTTTTTGTGGCAAATGTCAGAAGCCTTGAGAAACATCACAGAGATTTCCCCTTTCAGTCAGAGCCTCAAATAGTGCCATTTTAATCATTTTGTAAAACATTCAAGAACTTTGATTCATTGGCAGGTAAAAACATTTCAAACCAATAGATATTGGAAATAATTTCTATCAAAGCAGCCCTAGGCAGGGATGCGATAGGATGGCACTAACTCAACCTTCCCCATTTGGTGTCTCCAGATGGGATGAACTAAAAGTTCTCAGATTTTGCCAGGCAGCCATGCCAATAGCTGCGCATTTGTGTGTAAGGCTGCACTAACCCAAACTAAAATTTATTGCCTTTCTTTTACACATGTATCTACATGACTTGGATCCTTATCCGAGAGACTTTGAAAGCAGCTACATAGCCTAACCAATTATTTTTCATTTAGAAGGAAACAATAGGTTAGATGCAAAACCTAAACATATAATTTCATTTTGCAGCGAAGAGCCATTTAATCGCACTTCCTCCATCTCCTTTGCCACCCTCGACAATGGAAGCAAAACCAACAAAATGCAAGAGCAGATTTGCCATCTGTGACTTTCTCATCTGCCAGACATCCACTCTAGAATGTGTCCTTCTTTTCTTCCTCTCCACAAGCCTAGGTTTTATGAACCAAATGGGCCAAATATTCCTTTAATCAGGAATTCAAATATCTCCAAACATGGCCATTGATTTTCCTCCTCTCGGTGCCTTAAAATGTTGCGCGCGCCATATTCTTCCCTGCCTGCGTTGAACAGTAATGGGCTCCTGCACTTGGTAAGCCTCAGAAACTACATTGTATTTCACCAATTGCATTACATCAATGATTGCTTTCAAATGAGACTTACAGTACGCGAAACAGAACTTGATCTTAAAATGGGGGAAAGCTGAAGAAGCCATAGGACTTTGCGGGATGCTTACCTTCCTTTAGATCGGTGGCTATAAATACCTGAGATGTTGTAATGTTTTCTAAAGCTGTTATACTGAAATGATGCAAATTCAGTAAGAAATTTGCAAAGAAACAACCAATCCTTGCTGGAGCTGCCATGACACCACAAATGACTCCTTCCCCTGGCTAATGCAAACAGATGTTGAAAAATGGCAAAGGCTTTAGAGGTGATAATTGGCAACAATCTGTCACTCGATCCCATCGTTTTTCTGCTTGTTAACAATGAAGGGCTGGTAGTTAAGCAGGTTGCTGACCTTCATGTAATATCTAATATAAGTTTCATGCTATATGCTCATCTAGTTTATTATATGAGTAGGTTAAAGGCAAAGGAAGCTGCCTTCTACAGAGGGAAGCCCTGGGTCTATCTATCTAACTCAGTCCTGTCCGCTCTGATTGATAGTAGCTCTCCCAGCTCCATTTGAAAGCAGGAAGGGCCGAATGTGCAACCTTTTGCACTCAAAGCATGTACTCCAGCTCTGAGCCAGCACCCATTTTGAAACTCTGTATTGACAATCAATATTTTTACAAGGACCCAGACTGAATGTCAGCAGGTTGTCTTAGTCTATTGCAAAAAGCAAGGGTGGGTGGGTAGGAAAGAAACCCTCCAAAAGAGAAAACTGAGAACAAAAAAAAATTCACACAACAGCAGGATATTTCGTTGATGTTTCAGGTAAGAGGGGTTCATTTTTATACTCCCTGTTAAAAGTATAGCATGCAGGAAGGGTGGGTTGAAACCAGGGGTAAGTTCTAACTGACCTCGCCACCAATTTGCTGCCTCCTGCACCGCGTGGCCGCACGCACGCTTCACACACACGCGCATGCACAGTATTAAATTACAAATTCCCCTCAAAAAAGAGTCCGAAAACAAGATGGTGACACATGCGCAGTGCCGGAAACTCAGCTTCTGCGCATGCGCAGAAGAAAAAAAAGTGGAAAAAATGCAAAAAAAAATCCCCCCAAAAAAAAATCCACAAAAAAGATGGTGGCACCCATGGACCAGAACCGGTTCTGTGATGTCCACCAGCGGCTTACTGCCTATTCTATAGAACCGGTCCGAACCGGTAGGAACCCACCTCTGGCTGAAATCAAATAAATCTGAGGGAACTGAAATGAATGAAACAACTTGGATTGTAATTCTTGCCAATGGCATATATGGATTAGGGCTGGGCAACCTTTTGAAATCAGTTCGTTTGGATCATAGGCAATATTTTTTTCAAACTTGGCAACTTTTAAGATGCTTCAACTTCCAGACTACAACGACACTGAAAAATGTGATTTATGACAATTTTTCACAATTACGACCTTTGTAGCATCCCCACGACCTTGTGATCAAAATTCAGTTGCTTGGCAACCGGTTCATATTTATGACCGTTTCTGTGTCCCAAGGTCACGTGATCCCCTTTTGCGACCTTCTGACAAGCAAAATCAACGAGGAAGCCCGATTCCCTTAACAACTGCGTTACTACCTCATCAACTGCAGGGGTTCACTTAACAACTGTGGCAAGAAAGGTCTTAAAACAGGGCAAAACCCCTTTAACAAATGTCTCGTTGAACAACAGAAAGTTTGGGCTTAATTGTGGTCCTAAATCGAGGACTACTTGTATAGCAAAGACAAAAATAAAATCATAAGAAAATCTTCAAATGGTTAACAGCAAGGAGGGGGTACTGGTCCAGAGGTGGGTTCCTACTGGTTCTATCTGGTTCTATAGAACCGGCAGTAACTTGGCGATGATGTCATGGAGTCAGTCCTGTTGGTGGCTCCGTGGGTGGCACCGCCATCTTAGATTCTTGCTTCTACGCATGCGCAGAAGCTAGTTTTTGACTGCAGCATGAGCACGCGCGCATACGCAGCGCAATCCTGAGCGAACTGGCAGTAAAAATATCCAGAACCCACCCCTGTATCGGACCCTTTCTAAAAGCTGCAGCTATTGATAGGAATTCTACCAACTACAAAATAAAAATGGTCAGTGTCTTTTTAAGAGGGTTCAGTTTTGGTCTCCCTTTTCCTTTAGTTCCCACATTTGCTCCCTTAAGCCCTAGGTAAGCTTAGACGGCGAGCCCTTTTTAAATACCAAATGTTGCCAGCAGCCTAAAGTCCGTATAGAAATGTCATTCATGGCGCTAACTCTCTGATCTTACCTTCCTTCTTCAAATAATAATATTGCAAGGTAAATTACAGAACAAGCAGGGGGGGAAAAAAACGTTATTCTGACCCTGAGAGAGCTTTTCTTTTCCAATATACTTGATATGCTGGCATTGTTTTTCGTCCTTTAACATCCTTCTGCAGAGTCACCGAGGATCTCAAGGTAAGTGACTGATGGACATATTACGGGGCCGGCTCTATCATTAGGCAAGGGAAATGATAGACTTGGTTGGTGATTCTACTACCAGGAAAGGCAGCAATTTTTTCATTGCAATTTGCAGGGAGGACAGGAGATGAATTTGGTGCACTCTGCGCCAGGGGCTGATGCAGAGGTGGGCTCCTACCGGTTCTATCTGGTTCTATAGAACCGGTAGTAACTCCGCAATGACATCACGGAGCTGGTTCTATCGGTGTCTCTGTGGGCGCCGCAATCTTGGATTTTGCTTCTGCGCATGCGCATAAGCTAATTTTTGCTTGTGTGCATGCGCAGAAACTAGTTTTTGACTGCCGTGCGCGCTCGAGGTGCAACCCTGAGCGAACCAGTTACTAAGAAATTTCAGAACTCACCTCTGGGCTGATGTCACTTGAGTACTACACGGGCTAGGCCCTAGTAGTGATACCTTAAACTGCTGAGAGAACATACATTGGTAGCTTACACAGAGAGAGAAAACATACGATCAGAATAGCTATGCACTACTCATGCCAGCAAGGGATGGTAGCTATGCCTTCATCCCTGCTATTTATTTATCTGTTCATTAAATTTATATGCTGTCGTCTGGCTGTTTTATTTGGGAGGCTTACACTAGTATGAAACCCTAGATATAAAACCAATGAAACATTAAAGTTTAATTACAATTAAAGCCCCCTTTTGAAGGAAATAGGCAGTTCAAAAGTGTGAAAATGAAAGTAAAAAATTAAATGAAAATAAAGTAATAAACTAAAATGCTTAAAACCAAGAGCGCAGACAAGGCTGAGCATTTGTCTCTCACCCCAAGACAATTGACAAAAGGCCAATTTTGAACATATAAAATTTGATATTTCCTGTCCATTATTATTTAGAAAGGAACATTCACATTCTCAATCTCCTACCTGCATTTGGAATTTCTTTTCCCCAGGTTCTTCAAGAGATTCAATCAGCTGAATGTGTTGCTTAGTTCTAAGTTCCCTCACGCAGAATCTTGCAAACAGAGAATGGCTGAGTCTGGTTTTAAATGGAAAATACTCCATGGGAGGGTCTCTAGTTAGATGTGAGTCATGCTCCTCTCCCGTGTAGTAAAGGGCAAACAGGGCCAGAAGAGAATCCACATCTTTCCATATGTACAGCCATCGCCTATACAGCTATTTCTAACTAACAGTAGGTGACCCCCACATGCTACTCTCTCTAAATAATAATGTGTAATGGAGGAAAAACATTTGTAAATGGAAATAGGTTAGAACACGGGGTCACTGATGTTATTTTCAGATCTCACTTGAACACCAATGCCAATTTTGGAAAGAAAGCTTACTGGCCAAGCCGGTCTTGCATCTAGATCACATTTCCACATTTATACTGTTGGCATATAAATTATGAAAAGGCGAGGAAAAGAAAATGATATTGAAATTACAAGGGGGAGATGCTGCATTAATGGATGGCGCAGGTATACCAAAAGCATTGCATCAATATTATGCTAACTTATTATAAAGGAAGTGACAAGTCTCCGGAGGAAATAGGTAAATATCTAAAAATAAATAAAAATGAAAGCTTACTTTGGATTATAGAGGAACAGAGACAGATTATGAATGGACACATATCAATAAGGGAAGGTTCGGGAGTTATAACAAAAATATTAAACCGGGAAAAGTGGCTGGACAAGATAGACTATCAGATTCTTATCATAAATGTCTTGAGGATGAAATTTTACAATGTTTATAAAATACAGTGAATTCTATTTTATAGGGAGGAATACTATCAGAGAATTGGGAAGAAGTCCATACCGCTCCAAACTCGATTGAAGAAAATACGACTTCAGCAACAGAGTGGTCAATGCCTGGAATGCTCTACCTGACTCCATTGTTACATCCTCAAACCCTCACAGCTTCAA
>JANHFT010004289.1:90262-104184 GCA_032467955.1 Pseudoxenodon macrops | reverse complement strand
TAGCACCAGTCAATGTATTTGTGATGCATTTTTGAATGTTCAGTTGACTGAGTTTCATGTTTAATGAATAAAGTAAACAATAATAATAATAAATAACCTGACCCCCCTCTCTTATTCTTTAGAATAAGCATGGCCACCTGAGAGCTGTAGAGGGAAGGCAGCATTGAAATCAAATTTATCAGGAGCCCCAGCATATAATCAATACACAGTAAAAATAGACACATGCATTTTTTTTAAATAGTCACGGGGTAGAAATTAGGCTATATTTCATATAATTATGCTCCCTTATCATCTATATTTTAACTGACATCATTATCTGTTTGCTTGGGGCAGGAATATTAGCAAGAGAGCTTGCTGTTTTGCATGCTGCCCATAGGAATTGCATCATCTCGGTCTAGTTTGTGATCTCTAGTTTGTTCTAGAGATCAAGGCTCTAGATTTGATATTCTCAACCCCTGAAGCAATCTTTAACAATATAGAAATTTGCCCCTATGAAATATATATGTTTTACTGACACAAGTGTTTACTGACAAAAGGGCCTCTCTAATTCTATGCGATCTCAGCTTATAAGGTTGTTTATTTTTGTGTCAGATAAAGAAACGCATGACTTTACTGTGTTTTATTACATTTTGTGTATTGTTGCTACTTAGGAGAAAGATAACTGCCATAGTAACAACAGTAGTTTTGCTTAATGAAAGAGGTTCACTTCAGCAGAAGAAGAACGAACCCAACGCTCAATCAAGCCAACGTAAATAAGAAACGACTTATTCAATGGAAATTACTAAGAAATCAGTTCTGTTCCTCTTCATTTTCCAAAGTTTTATAATTTATAGATGAAACCAGATAGCTGCAATAAATATCACGGTGACATCAGAGCAGGACTTAAGAGGCAGAAAAGCACGATTCCTTTCAGCAAAAAAAGCGAAGGAGGCATTTTTAAAATATATATATATTTTGAAATATGGTAATATACAGTATCATTTAACAGCACCTCCTTGGCCATTAAATCTAGAGTTTAGAATGGATAAATGGCATAACTGAGAAAACATTTGGTCCCTGCACAGATGAACTCCCACCTAAGGTTTAAATTATGGTGATCAGAAATCAGTGCTCCTAATGAAAACAGATAGCATAGGAGGTTCATTTGTGGTTCAGTTGTGCACCTTTTCTACTTTGATTCCTTTCTTGTTAGCCATGAAAACTGAGTTGGGGAAGCATTAACAGGCTAATCACCCCAAAAATCTACAATGGAACAAAACACAGATAACAAAGGTTTCCCCCTCCCCCTTTCTAAACAGGAAGACTTAAAATATATGTGACTCCTGTATTCTCCAGCTGCAGTCTCAACCAGTCCAATTAGGATTTTCAATATTAAAACACACACACAAAACACACACACACACAACCCAATGACAACGGTGCTGAAAGTTTAGTTAGGTCCTTTAACAGGAAGGGTTAGTTACCAAATGGCTCAGAGGTGGTAGCAAAGAGGCCCAGGAAACTATCTATGCTGCCACCTAGTGGGTGTCTAGAGTTTTACAGCTTGGTTGTGGTAGCTCTAGCTCCGTGATGGTGAACCATAGGTGGCACGGTTAGCCATATCTGAGGGCATGTGAGGCGCTGCTCTCTGTCAGCTCCAGCACCATGCGCGTGCTGGCCAGCTGATTGTCGGTCTTCCAGAGGGCGGGGGGAGCCCATATTCGCCCTCCCCAGGCTTCAGGAAGGTTTCCTGAAACCTGGGGAGAGTGAAAAACAGCACAATGAGCCAACCGCCTCCCTCCCACTGCAGGGGCAGTGTGTGTGTGGGGGGGAACGACAGCACACACATGGACGGGGGGAGGGCATTGCATTATGGGTGTGGACACACACACAAATGCGCAATTGGCACCCCACCAGAAAAAGATTAGCTAAAACATTTTTGTTTTCTTTTTCTCTGCCAACGTTTCTTTAATGCAAGCTTTTCAAAACCAGAGAAGAAGGAAATCTGCACTCATTGAAAGCCATACTGCAACCTGCGTTTTAATCTTGATGGTCAGAGAACATTCAGCTGATTGGATGAGGATATTTTATGGTTGGGGTTATTTGGGGTTCTTTCACAAGTTATGTGAAAAGAAAATAAATACTTCTAATTCGTGTGTGCATCAAGACAATACAGTAACTGTGTGTGAGTGTGTGTGTGTGTGTGTGTGTGTGTGTGTGTGTCAAGCAGCATTTCCTCTTTCCCTCTCCCTTTTGTGGGCCATTATTTACTCCTATTGCTATGGACAAAAACCGTAAGCGATGGCCAACACCTGAATAAAACAGCAGGTGCTCAACTGTATAATTTTAGATTTAAAGGCTGCTTGTTCCAAATAGCAACTGGGGAGATCATGCTGCTTTTCCATGTGCTTAGCAAAATTCTATGATCGTTTATTTCTTTTTAAAATATAATTAGGCTGTATTTCCATTTTAGATGCCGAACGATGATACATTTATGGAACATTAGCGACTTGCACGATGCTTACCCACCCGCCATTTAACCCTCCCTCCCTCTCCCCTCTTCGGTCTGAAGCCAGGCATGTTTGAAATTCGAACGTTTCCATCAAGGAACCTTGTTTCGCTCGTCAATTGAAAGGGAAGGAGCAGAAGTGCATTCTTAAAAGTGGCATTCTCTTCTAGCAATAATCATATGACCATGAGTCACACTCTTTCTCAGTATTTAATGCAAATATTCACAGATGATACAATTCGATGCTTCCTGGGTCATATCTGGTGGGTGTCATTCAGAGGTGGGTTTTGAATCTTCTTACTGCCGGTTCGCTCAAGGTTCGCGCCTCGAGCGCATGCGTGTGGCAATCATAAAATCCAAAATGGCGGTGCCCACGGAGACACCTAAGGAACCGGCTCCGTGATGTCATCTTGGAGTTACTACCTACTCTATAGAACTGGATAGAACAGGTAGGAACCTACCTATGGGGTCATTTCACCAACATAAGAGCTTTTGGCCCTTGTAGAAACAAAGATTCATCCCTTGTGAAAGTCTCATGCCCAGGACTTTTATTCTACGTTGGCATGTCTCTAGCTAGCTGTTCCATATGCCTCTTCACAATATGATAGTATATATTATGGGGAGTTTTTTTGGCGGGAGAGGGGAGATCATTGGCAATGATTGAACCATGTGTCCTGCTTCTGATTGCACAACTTCTAGCAAGGATTGGATTTCCCCCCTCCCCCTCCCTAATGTTCATACAGCATTATGGATTTTATGAATAGACTATGGATTTAAATTTCATTAAGTTCTATATATTATTTTCCTCAGATATACAGTTTGGGAATCTTTCAGGTATCTTTCAAAGAACAAGTTTTAATTACTTTTTTTTTTTTTTTTTACTGACTCTAGGGCTGATTGGATATTCAGGTGAACAAAAAGCCAGTGCATTTTTCCCCTTCTCTTTTCCTATCTTGGATAAAAGGACAGCTATAAAATTATCCACCAAGATCATGAGTCAGCATCTTTAAAAAAAATAAAAATAAATCAAAGGACATTCATCTTTGGTATTTCAATATACATGTCAAAATCGACTATTTCCGGAATGTACACTGCATTCTTTCTTTAGGTACACAGAACCGTGTAGCCATAATTTAAGATGGGAGGAAAAATAAAGATTTGCTAGCAATTAGCTTTGAAGGGGAAATGAGAAGTCAAAAGCAGAAATGGATTTTCTACAGCGTGGCTCAAATATGTTTGCTACAAAACCTTTTATGTATTTATTTAAAGCCCAATACGGCTTCACTGTCTGTTTTATTCTCTCTCAAAACACAAAAGCTGGTAATGGCATAGGATCACTTTGTCCTCATGGGAAGTTATTCTAACAAGAACAAAAATATTCAAGAATTAGAATCAGACCTCTAATCCTCCAGAATTTAGTGCTGAATAGGATTATTTTCTGCTATACATCATAGAACATTACAACTAGCCTTATTGTGGGAAGCCTCTACAAACTATGGATGACTGGACAATACCACTTGCGTGTGTGTGTGTGTGTGTGTGTGTGTGTGTGTGTGTGTGGCTGAGATTTATCTGTTAGATTATACCTACACATTGCAAGTTAAAAGCACCACTCTTTCTTGAAATTTAACTTCCCATCTACAGTTCTCTCTCTTCTCTAAGCCAATCCCCTTGAGGAAAAGAAAAGCTGTAGTTAAATTAGCAGCAAAATGTATGATTAAGTTATAGATAAAAATTTCATTTTAGGCATATTAGAACACAAGGCAGGAATCCTAGTCTCACCAAGTGCAAATCATCACTGGATGATTCAACGTTGCCTTTCCACAGTTTCTATTTCTGTTTTCCCCTTCCTTAGGCTATGAACATATACTTACGGGTATTCACAATACAAAACACGGAATGAATTTGCTTAATAAAGGAATACTTTAAAAAGCAATGCGTACAAATACAGTAGGTGTGCTTCCATGCCCGGCCACAGATTTTCTTCTAACTGGTTTCTTAATAACCCAGTTCCTGATGCTAAAAACGAGCTCAATTTTCATGAGCCATCTCCTTTCCTGTCTTATAATCTGATTTTCTGTTCCAGGATGTATTTCTTTCGGATTTTTCCTTTTATTATAAAAAATGCAATAGTTCCTTAATTTTTTAGTAGGCTCCACATCTCATGAATCCTAGTCCTCATGACCAGCCAACTATTTGCTGGTTGCCAGTTCCAGGCATCTCCAATCAGCATGGCCAATGGTCAATATATGCTAGTCCAAGATTTGAGGAGAGGATATAGATTATCCTTACAATATGTTCCCAATTGCAAGGAAAACTAGGGATGCTAGATAGGTTTGGACATAATAATTGGATCAATGGGATTATAATACAGTAAAATACAGGTAGTCCTCGACTTATAACCACGCATTGCGATTGTAAATCATTGCAGTTGTACGTTGATGCCCCAAGTGACCAGACTCAATTTTATGATAGTCTTTAAGTAAGTCACTGCAGTTGTTAAGCAAACCACAAGGTTGTGAGCCCAAGACACCAATGAGTGTTTTGGGCTGGTTTCTTCCCCAACCCCAGAAAACAGCAAAAAACTCACAAAACAAAATAATGGAACCATGCAACACTGAAACGCTAATGCCAAGAGCCCAAAATGCAATTACATATGTATATGTGTGGGTAGGGCAGTTCTAACTTTGAGGATGGATCGTAAGTAACTTTTTCAGAATTGTCATAATTGTGAACTGGTTGTAAATCAAGGACTATGTGTAGTTTTGTCAGCAGATAGAGACCGATTTCATCTTTGGAACAACTTTTTTGTTACTGCTACACTAAAATTCTTTTGTTTGTCCCTTGAGTGGTCTGTTCTCTAAGCCTGGCCAGGCAGCAGAAATCAAATTTCAACCCATAGACTCCTAACACAAAAAGGAATATGTCACAATTCCCTGCACTCAAAGCAATTTTTATCAATCCTTCATCTTTGATATTAGGGAGACTATCAGCGCAAATATTAGACTGGCCAAGTGTAACACTCATGTTATGCCTCAGTATAAATAGGGGAAATCTGTCAAAGAAACTCACAAGTCATTTGTTAGGGCCTTGAATGGCTGTATATTGTGAATTTAGTGATTTTAACAGCTTGGAATAGCTGGAGCCAATTTGATACTCTCCAGATGTTTGGAGTTTTCATTTCCATCAGGTCTTCCCGATATGGAAAATGTCAGAGGACTGTGGGTATTGTAGTTCAAAATATCTAGAGGACCCTAGGGC
Source organism: Pseudoxenodon macrops (assembly GCA_032467955.1). NCBI lineage: Eukaryota > Metazoa > Chordata > Lepidosauria > Squamata > Pseudoxenodontidae > Pseudoxenodon > Pseudoxenodon macrops. Next base: position 98,435 of record JANHFT010004289.1, on the reverse strand, counting down.
ATCTACCTCTCATAGACAACTTGTATATTCAGCCATGTAGCATGGCTGTAGTATTATTATCATCCTTCTTATTATCTTCTTTACTACCCGCTCTTATTGGTATTATTGTGATGCTGATGATCATTTGCATGTACACTGAGAGCTTCTGAACCGGAGACAAATTCTTTGTGTGTCTAATCACACTTGGCTTAGCTATATAAAGTATCCTATCCTATCCTATCTTATCCTATCCTACTAAGCAAGGGTATTTTCAAAAACTGGAGCAAATGGCCTTCATGAAATGGATGTTCGGGCTGGGAGCAAAGACAATCTAGAAGTGATTTGGAAGAGATAATCTCTACGGCTCCATCACAAAACACTAAAACTGCTGGAATTGCCATTTTGAAACAAAGAGCAAATTCACTCCTCGCGTCTCTGCAAAAGCAGCAGAAGAAAAAAAAAACGAGCCCAGAAAAATAAAGATCAGCTGTTATAAAAGCATTTTGCAGCAAAACTAAAAATGATCATTACTCATCCTCTGCCCCCATAACTTTCCAGGAGGATATGCAGGAAATGTTCAAGCATGGGACATTTTTACTAACGTATCTGAGTAAACCCTTTTTTTTACTTAGCAATCCATTTTTGATGCTTTGTAAAGTGTAAAGGTGGGGGAACATTTTGTAGAACATTAACTTCAAAATAAAATAAGAAGTTGATCCTTGCTGTTTCTTGAGAAAAAGGGACATACCAGGGGACACACACAAGCACGCACACAAATCCCCTGCCCAATTCAATAATGTAGAAACTATTTGATATAGCTGAGAGGATATCTTATCTTGTCTTGGATACTGTCACCCAACGCAGTGATATTTGCTGTGTAGGCAGAAAGTTAGAATCTGTATAATCTATTGTAGAGCTGACAGAACGGATGATTGGAAACAATGCAATGCAACAGAAAAAGCATTTAAAACTATGAGGCCTTATGCATCAAAATAAAATAAAAAATATTATGAAGAAGCATAGCCTAATTAAGAACATCACCTGATTGGTTTCTACCAATTATTTTCAAGATTCAATCGTCAAGAAAAATACAGCCGGGATGGAGTCAAATTCTCAATAGATCTTTAGAAGTTTAATGAAAAAGCGGTTTGAGAGCATATTTCTTTCCTGCTCTGAAGATTTTGACATAAAATAAGAGTTTTTAAAAAAAATTGAAAACAATCTATTACATCCTTTGGACCAGCCATACTGCTAAATTAAATATAAATATATAGTCCTTGACTTACGATCACAATTGGGTCCAAAATTCCTGTTGCTAAGTGAAACATTTGTTAAGTGAGTTTTGCCCCATTTTACAACCTTTCTTGCCACAGTTGTTAAATGAATCACTGCAGTTGTTAAGTTAGTTACACCGTTGTTAAGTGAATCTGGCTTCCCCATTGACTTTGCTTGTTGGAAGGTCACAAAAGGTGATCACATGACCCAGGGACATTGCCACCGTCATAAATATGAGTCACTTGCCAGGAATCTGAATTTTGATCACGTGATCTGCAATGGTCATGCAGTGCGGAAAAATGGTCCTAAGACCATTTTTAAGTGCTGTTGTAACTTCAAACAGACACTAAATGAACCGCTGTAAGTTGACAATAACCTGTGTTTATCATGCCTCTTGGACTATTTTGTTGAAATGAAACAATGAAAATTTTCTTCATTATCTGAAATAGGAAGCTTGAATCTAGACCAGTGGTGAAATCCATTTTTTTTTACTACTGGTTCTGTGGGGGTGGCTTGGTGGGCGTGGCAGGGGAAGGATACTGCAAAATCCCCATTCCCTCCCCACTCCTGGGGCCAGCCAGAGGTGGTATTTGCCAGTTCTCAGAACTATTCAAAATTTCCGCTACCGGTTCTCCAGAACCTGCTGGATTTCACCCCTGCTGTGTGTTGGTTATTGATCTTGACCTTCAAATCAAATATCAGAACAAATATTTGTTCTGGTCTCTTTGACTGTAAATAAACTTTTTGATTTGATTTGATCTGATCTTGTCATTGGGACAGACAGACAGTCAACATCTGGACTAACAAATTCCAAGGATCGGTCAGCACTAGGCATGTATTTGGGGAATTTCTTTCTTTCAATAAATGCAAAGCATCTGCATTGCTGTTTGACAGACTATGAAAACCAGGGCATTTGTTGCAACTGGATCTAAAGATTTCATAAGTTTGATCTTTGCAATTCTGTATACATTAGTACATTGACAGAGTATAACTTTCATTGGTGTTGAGTAACTGCAACATCTTATGTCATAATATGGCTGAGTTAAGGCTAAGAATGATTTACAAACCTTAGTGTATGCCAGGACAGGTAGTCCACATTTAGCAACCATGGTTGGGACTGGCAACTTGCTAAATGAAGCACTCACTAAATGAAGCACAACTATGCTTGTGATCTTACTTCAGTTTGCCTTTGCTCTATCGACTTTTGAAGGTCATATATTGGTTGGATTAGTTGAGAAGTCAGAGTTTTTATCACTTGCAACTGAAATGGTCACTCAGTGAAAACTACCTGAATCATCGTGATTTATTCACTAAACGATAGTTCAATTGAATAAATGTGATACAGGAATCAGGCCTATTTTATTTGGGTGGCAAAGAATTCAGTTGCCACCATGAAAGCTAGATTCTAACTCTGCTGCCATCTAGTCCTCCTCTGATTTTTGCAACATCATGGGATAGCTTTAATGGAGTTGTGCTGTAGCCTAGAGGTGGAGTTCCTGCCTCACAATCAGGAGGCTATGAGTTCAATCCTAGGTAGAGGCAGATATTTCTCTCTCTCTGGGCACAATGAAAATATATCTGCTGAACAAAACTCCACATTAGCAATAGGAAGGGCATCCGGCCATTAAAACACTACTAGCTCCAGTTGCCCAGATTACACACTACAAGGGATTATGGGGTCATTAATTGAAGATGATGGGCTAGCTTTAATTTGAACCAAGTCCTAAAGATCAATAGAACTAAACTCTCAGTTAAATAGACAAGTCAGGAGCCCTCCAGATTCTGTCCCAGGAGGATCTCAGCAGCCTCTCCACACTGCTGAATAGCCTTCACAAAACCAGAAATCTTACATTGTCTGCCACCGAAGAGAGCTAAGCAATGAGTCCACACTGCCTTCGTTTCTCCTGCTGTGTAATATTTCCTAGTCAAACCTCAAAGCATACAGGTAGTCCTTGATTTAATTACCACAATTTTGCCCAAAATTTCCATTGCTAAATGAGACAGTGGATAAGTAAGTTTTGCCCCATTTCACGACATTTCTCGCCACAGTTGCTAAGTGAATCACTACAGTAATAAGTTAGTAATACAGTTGTTAAGTGAAGCATCCATGTTGCTTGTTGGAAGGTCACAAAAGGTGATCTCATGACCCAGAGACCTTGCAACCATCATAAATATGAACCAAGCATCTGTGCTGTGGTGGCACAGTGGTTAAAAACAGTATTGCAAGCTAATTCTGCCAACTGCCAGCAATTCAATTCTCACCAGCTCAAGGTTGACTCACCCTTCCATCCTTCCGAGGTCGATAAAATGAGGACCTAGGCTGTTGGGGGCAATATGCTGACTCTGTAAACCACTTAGAGAGGGCTGTAAAAGCACTATCAAGCGGTATGTAAGTCTACATGCTATTGCTATCTTAATTTTGATCCCATCACCATGGGAATGCTATAACTGTCAGATGTAGGAAAAAGAGTCACAAGTCACTTTTTTCCAGTGTTGTCGTAACTTTGAACAGTCACTAAATGAATGCTTGTAAGTTGAGGGCTACCTGTACTGCATACCATCTAATTCTAAAATGTTGGGTTAATCTGTCCTCAAACTTAAAAGGTTGTTCTTTTTAAAAAAAGTAGTAATGGGGAAAACAGTAAAGGCAAGAGAACTATGTACATAGTATACAAGAACTCAGGCTTGAGATCTAAGAGGTAGGGAGGAAAATTAAGTAGTAATCTAATAGCAAAACAAGATGGGGAGGGGGGTCTTTGCAAACGAAGAGACACAGTTCATAGCAACATCTTATCCTTTGGGCCATCCCAGGTTTGAGTGTATGGAATTGGCCACACCTTGGCCATGAACCAGAATAAAATTTGATGATTATTTGATAATGCCACACCCCGCATGAAGGTGAAATTATTAATGCTTTGCCATTTATTTTTGAGATCCATTTGGGTTCCCTGACCTGGGTGTGATCGTGCTGAGAAGAATGAAAGAATTCTCCTTTGGTCACCAGCCAACTTCTGCCACCAGAAGCTTCCTTCGTCTGCCAGCATTTCCCTTCTTAATGAGTGGTTTGTTTTCCTGACCTCCTTTCTCCTTATCTTTGAAATAAGCTCTCTTAAGCTCCTAACTGCAGTAAGTAAAGAGAAGCAGAGTTCCACTATTTTGTTCAAGGTTTTGTTTTGTTTTTACAACATTTGTACAATTCTAAAGTGGTGTTCCCCTTTGCAGTCTTAAAAAAAAAAAGAGGGATGGCACACTGGACTTTTCTTAATTATTACCAGTTGCCCTGCGTTTGTCAGTTTCTGCTGGTCATTTTCCACTATGAAATAAGACATTTCATTGCTAGTGAGTTGCTTTAGGTTACATGAGTTCTACTACCCTGTTTCCCTGAAAATAAGACCTCCCCTGGATAATAAGCCCAATCAGGCTTTTGTGCGCATGCACTAAAATAAGCCGTCCCCCAAAAATATGCCCTCCACAAAACACAGCAGCAGCCATGAGGTGACCACACTTGCTGCCTACTGCACCTCAAAAATAATAAGACCTCCCCAAAAATAAGACCAAGTGCTTATTTCAGAGATCAAAAGAAAATAAGACACTGTCTTACTTTCGGGGAAACACGTTATGTACCAGTAGTTTTCTTCCCCTTCTTTTCTAAAATTATTTTTCCCCTTGGTTTCTTTTATGCCTTCAATTATACTGTCTGAAATAGAGAACATTTGGTGCTATTCAGTTAATTTAAACAATTTTGTAACCATCTCCCATATGTTTCAGCTTGTAAGTGGTGCAAATGAGGTTTAAGAGGAAGACAAAAGGACCTCAAGAAGCCACAGCAAAAATCCCAACATTGTACAATTGGACATCCCAGCCGTCAGGAATTCCAAAAGTTAAAGTCCACATTTCTTAAACGTTTAAAGAGCTGCCAAGTTTAAGAAACACTGCTCTATGGCCTCGATTACCTAATCGACACTGCTTGATTACAAAATACTTTTCTGTTGGTTGGTAATGTGCTAAAGGGAGAGATCCGGCAATAAAATGCTTCTAATGTTGGACCCATCCATTGTTTCTAGACAATAAATCACACAAAAATACTGTAGTTGTAAGAAAAGGAAAGTTTCCTGTCTCCTACCCACCACTCCAAGCCAAGATACCGTGTTTCCATGAAAATAAGACACTCTTTATTTTCTTTTGATCCACAAAATAAGCGCTTGGCCTTATTTTTGGGGAGGTCTTATTATTTTTGAGGTGCAGGAGGTGGCGAGTGTGATCACCTCATGGCTGCTGCTGTGTTTTGTGGAGGGCATATTTTTTGTGGACGACTTATTTTAACGCATGCACTCAAAAGCCCGATTGGGCTTATTATCCAGGGAGGTCTTATTTTCAGGGAAACACTATTCCCAAGATGACTGCAAATGAAGGGGTGACTTTTCTCATTCTCTCTCTCTCTCTCCCTCTCCCCCCTCTCTCTCTCCATCTTGCCTACATACACCCCATGGATGCTGCTAGCTATCATGTAATGTGTATGTCATTATGAATTGTGATTTTGGTTGAGGCAATTTAGGCATGCCTGCAAGATTGATTGTAAAGTCATCATGGATGCTGGTTCCTTATTTCATTTGATGTGGATTTTTCATCTTCTATAAAGTTGCAGTAGATGCTTTGTTACTTGATACTGTATGTATTTGGGAGTGTATATTTTAATAAATAAATAAAGTTATGTGGGTGTATGACTGCCATTAAGATTGATTTGATTTGAAACAAAGGCAGTCTGCTAGCCCCCTGATAAATGGACATTTTGTGACTGGCAGCCATTTTGTCAGAGCGCTCATTTATAACATGCTTTTAAAACCCTAATGGACCTATTCTCGGTGTACAGTATTTCAAAGAAACTCTATCATAAACACCCAGTCTCAGGTTTACAGCTTCTTTACTAATGTCTTTAACATCTTCAGCATGTAATTTGCATCTTTTCCCTACCATCACCACACGGAGTGGATGCTGCCATTCAATATTCACTCTCTGTATCTATGGAGACTTTCAATCATCCAGGTCATATTTGTCCCAAAGGTTCTTTTTTCAGGAAGCAACTGGACTTTCTTGTTGTTGTTTTTTATTTGAAAACATTTTACTTCTCATCCAAGAAGGTCGTCCAAGAGAACTTAAGAAGCTTCTTGGATGATGAATGAAATGGTTTCAATGAAAAAAATAACAACCAGGAAAGTCCAGTTGCCTTGTGGAAAAAGCACCTTTGGGATCTCAAGCACCATAATTTTGTTTTCAGTTGTATTTGATTCAAGTCCAACCACTGAATATACTGTATAATCAAATTAACATCCCCTTTCTACCCTACATCAATTGCTTCATGCTTTCTAAGGCCACCAATGTCACAGAGTGTTATGGCCCACTAGCGGCCAGCAGAGCTGGCAGCAGATTCGGACGGTGAGGAGGTTGGGGAGGAGCATGGGCCAGTCCTGGAGTCTGGGGAAGGCTCAGATGAGGACTCTGCATCGGAGGCAGAGAGGGGGCCAAGACCACCTGGTAGTTGTCAGCTGCCTCCAGAGTCAGACATCAGCGAGGCAGAGGAACATCTGGAGCCTGTTCCCAGTGTGCGCATGTACAGAGCTGCCAGAAAACAAGAACAATTAAGACAGCAGGGTCGACTTGGGAGTAAGGCCACACCTTGGAGATGATTGGCCCCTCCCATAGGACATAAAAGAGGAGCGAATAGGATGTGGGCTTTTGCAGGAAGAAATTAGTTCATTTGGTCAGTTCAAGATTGGAAAGTTCTGTTTGTGACTCTAACAGACTCTGTGCCGTGTTTTGCCTTGCCCTGAGCTTGGAAATTAGTTCTCTGGAAGCAGTCCAAGTGAGATAAGATGGGTGTTGATAAACATTCCCCTGAAAGACTGTTTGCCAAGCCTTGCGGACTAAATGTAAGTAATTCACAGTCATGTAAATAAAAGAGGTTTTGCCGAGACTAAGACTTTGCTTCATGCTTTCTAAGGAAGTCTAGGTCAGAACAGAGAGATGAAAATGTTTATAACCACGTCCATGGAACTCTTTAACTAAATGATTGAATTAATCCATTGTCTGACATGTGATAAAGCAAAGAAATATTGGAGTAGGATTCACAGCTTAATACAGAAGATTTTCACAGTGAATTATGATGATAAAAGCATAAACTTTTCTTGTGGATTTAATGGAAAAAGACTTGGGGAAATAAAATGGCACTGTGATGTTATATATGTTGATGGCAGCAAGGTTATGCACAAAAATGGAAGGACACTTCGATTCCCACAATGGATGAATGGCTTCAAAAGTTGATGGAGTTAGCAGAGATGGCTTAATTGACTGCTTTAATTAAAGAAAAAAACCCACAATTTTATTTCTACTTGGAAATAGCTTCTGGACTTTGTGCTTTAGGTGGGGGGAAAATGAAACTTTGATTCTGGGTTTTACTGATTAGACAGATTTGTTGTTATAGAAATGGCTAGTTTATATTACTATATAAAAGTAGAAAGTTGAGGTTTGATGCTATTATCTTATTCTTCTGCACCAAAATGAGTCGGAAATCAACGTCTTTTATTTCTTTTTTCCCTTTGCCCTACACCTTTCCCTTCCCTTCTCCCTCCCTTATTTTCTTACTATTTTCTTTTGTATTTTTGTATTTTAACTAATAAAAAAGAATTCATCCATCATCTGAATTGGCACAGATCATTGAACCCAGGGGAGGGTTCTAACTTACCTTGCCACCGGTTCGCTGCCTCCCGTGCCACATGGCTGTGCCGCGTGGGTGCGCGTGTGCTTTGCACGTGTGTGCATGTGCATGCGCAGTACAAAAAATTTCCCTCCGCAAAAAAAAGGCCAAAAACAAGATGGCAACAGATGCACAGTGCTGGAAACCCAGGACAAAATTAAAAAAATG
>JANHFT010004289.1:76281-88803 GCA_032467955.1 Pseudoxenodon macrops | reverse complement strand
ATAGATAGATAGATAGATAGATAGATAGATAGATAGATAGATAGATAGATAGATAGATAGATAGATAGATAGAAGATAGATAGATAGATAGATGATAGATGATAGATGATAGATAGATAGATAGATAGATAGATAGATAGATAGAAGACAGACATATATAGATACATAGAGAGATAGAAATAGACACTGACATAGAAATAGAGTTGAAAGTTAGTCTCCCATCAGCTTATTATTCTTTATAAATGTTGGACATCAACTCCTATCATTTCCAACCAAATCATCAAACTGTAAAAATGCAATCTTGCAAAATAAACATAGGCTGATACTGAAAGAATCAGTAAATTTTTTACTCTAGAACTACTGCGGAAGAAACAGAAAGGAAACTTAATCATACCGTTCAGTGGTGGGTGTCTGAAAAGTCTATTAATATGTGAATTTGGGGATCAATACAGTTTGGGGTTTGTTACCACTATTCCAAATGCTTCGAGGTATTACTCTTTTCTTGTATCCTCTGCTGCCCTGTTAGTACATGGCTGAATCCTTTGGTTTGTTCTGACATTCCACATAAATATATAATACAATTTATGGCTAGAGAAATTATTCCAGGCATTATACAAATATTATCACATTAGTGTAAATTACATTCAAGAATATCTTGAGACAAAATGACTCACAGGTTGCTTTAAAAAAAAATCAGCTTCATTAATAGTTTCTTGATACAATCAAGACAGGCAGGTGGGGGAACCAGCAACTACTTGGAAGACAATTCTAAGCATAACACAATGGAAAAATTATCTATTGGAAAAACTATATTTAGTATCAGATTATCAAAATAAGAACGGTTAAAATTACCACATTTAGCCCCAAGGTTGATAGAGAAAAGGCACAACAATATAATAGAATAAAACAAAATATATTCAATGGGACCAAACTTGGACTCCAAGTAACAACTGACAACCTGCTAACCCAGCAACATATCATTAAAAATCAATCTAGAACTTAAAAACCTAATATAATCTATGAAGACTCTGCTTTACAAAATTAATAACGATTAAAACTCAGATCATTGCCTTTTCCTGACATGTCACTTAGAAGCCTTCAAGGTTAGAAATGAACAACGGAATATCTTACCTACCAAATATTCACCTAAAGTGGACAGATGAGACACATGGATACTGTCATTATTGAAGGCCAACACTAGATGGCACTTGAGATACTTGTTACAATTATTCAAAAGCCATAATGACATCTTGTTTCCTGACTCATGTTATTTTCCAAGCATTCCATTAGCAGGTTCTAGAAGATTCTTAAAACTTGCCTTGTGATCTAAAGAAACTACATGGTTATCAGTGATTCAGATAGCCAGAGCAGTTTCTGAATATTAACCGATATATTACCGGTAGTAATATTAGTTATAGCCTCATAATTTATCTGTAGAGAGTAGTTTTCAGTTGTCTGACGCCAACAAAATTGTACAATTATATGATATACAAACGCCAGAATCATAACTGCAATTTTTAGCTGAAATTGATAATTGCTTCCAAGAAAACTCATTTAAGATTTATTTCAAATAAGGCTTGAGATAAAACAGACTGAAATATCATATTTACACATCTGGGCTGATCTTTGATATATGGCAGCAATCTGCAACATTAGAAGTGGAATTTCTAACACACTTTCTAAATGAATGATGAAGAAAAATCTATAAACTCTTGAAGTTATACTAAATTTTCCCCTGAGAATATTTTATTTAAAATACATTGGCAAAGGAGGATCCTGCAACACCAATTCTTTCATAGCCGATACTTTGATGTAATATACAACTATGCTTGAGGGAAAAAAATATGAAATTTTTGTCTAGAGTACAGCGATTAAGTTGCCTAAATTCTTTCTATTGATTTGAAATAAGTCCACCCTCAGTGACCATCTCCATTATTACATCTTCCTCAACTCAATCAAGTCTTCTACTGCCTCAAAAGGGGGATCTACTTTAAACATGGTCTAATGACAAGGCCATTTCGCACAATGCAAAAAAAGGTAATTTAGATCCATTCTTGAAAGATGCAGGGTCTTTAATAATTAGATGAAAGACATTCTGAAGCATCAATTCATCCTTTATACTGAAATCCTATGAGTGCATCTTAAATATGAGAACAATTTCTCATTTATTTGAAAGGCCCAAGGCCCAAGGTGACACCAAGATAATCAGAAATTTGACTGTATGAATGGGTTCTTATTAAGGAAACCATATAACATAGACAAAAGTTTTAGATTAGCAATGTGTAGTATCAAATACCGGTACATCTTTGCCCTTAATAACAATTCCCAATCATTGTAACATTTTGTTGTTTTGAACGTTATACTTCCACTTCTACTTCTCAAGGTTCCTTTGAACAATACTTAACCTGAATTCATTTTTTCCCGATAGAATTGGAGATGGATGGTTACATTAAGAAATAAATACTATTTGGCCTTCATGATATTTCTGCTTTTACAGAATATTTTCAGCTTTATTGAATATAGTAAAGGGAAATTGGATTTAACAAACCAAATGTTCCTTTGAAAAAAAAGAACAACATTTCACAATGAATTAGAAGGGCACCCTTGTCCTTGGGTTTTTTTCAAAGTGCCACCCAACCCTTTGCACATTTAACCTGAAACCAGAAGAAGGATAAATTTAGAGCAAGAATTTAATGGGATTCCTTCTAAAAAAAAAATGTGCAGAGAACTGCAATCAAATCTGTACGATTAGGTATCAGATGTTAGCCGTTAAAAACCGCAAGTGTTGTGTTTTATGGGCATTTGACATAGAAGCCGCTCTGTTTTTGTTTGTCTGCCATGCAATAAACAACACAGGCATGGAAGGAGATAGTGGCTGTCCTTTCTCCTTACACACACACACACACCTCCACCTACAAAGAAAAATATTGACCCCTTGTCTGTGTCAGGAACAGTTTATTACCGAAATGGGCTTCTATACAAAATCAGCATTTGGTTCCAGCTAAATATTTCCCTTTTGCAATCAACTGAAAGGTCTATCACATTTCCCTCTTCCACCTCCTTACCCGTAAGGTAAAATACTGCCTTTGCGCCAACCTATAGTATACCTCTGGTGTTAACTTGAAACAAGGGAGTCTATTGATCTAGACACAGTGGTCTGATTTTGCAGCCTTTGCCTACAGAAGGGTACTGAAATTGAGATTTTTAAAAAAAAAGTGAAACAGAACAAACTGGGAGCAACATGTTCTTAAAGATAAACCAGTTGGCCCGTTTAGTCCAAGGTTGCTTTTGTTGTGGACAGTAGTGGTAGTGTTATGATCCACAGAGTCCACCCTAACTCATGTGACTGCAGGAACGAGTCCATGCAGTTTTCTTGGCAAAGTTCATCGGGCTAATTTGTCATAAAGCAGCTTAGTTTTTACTGAAATGCACTCCAACTATAAAATTACAAAAGGACGGGTTCTGCCAATATTTAACAATAGATGCTGCTGTTCTTTATTATGACAAGATCTCCTTTCCATACAGAAATTCATTGCCTTATGGAATTGTTTCCCCCATGCTTTGCTATACAAACATGCGCTTGAAGCAGAATTTCCAAGACTGAAATCAAAGATTAATAGGGATGTTTAGCCTTGATGATAGAATCATATATTGCATTGGGAGGGTCACACCCAGTACTATATTAAGAAAAAGCTCCTAAGCGCTGGCAGGATCTAATGAGTAAATAAACTACTTCCATTTAAACCCTGTTCATAGGCATTAAAGAAGAAAGACTATAGTTCTGTGTAGGGAGGAATAATTTAAAAAAAAAATGTGCATCATAAATGGAACTAGTCTTGTGTGTAATAGAAAGGGTTGGATATATCCTTCTAATTGATATGTATGTATTAAAAAAGGCTGCTTATTTTGCCAAACAGAGCAATCCATTTTTATTCAAAATGAAGCTTTACCAGGGCACTCACCCAATTCAGCATGTGTAGCATTCAAATCTAACTACATATATGCTGATCGAAGCATCCAAATAAATAATATTTTGAAGGAGACATGAACCATAAACACTGTTCTTTTTTCAAAATTATTCTTCAATTTTACAGCAATGCCTGTATTCTTTAGGGGTAAATTGGGATATTTATTCTTTAATTAACAATGTTAAAACTTTAGATAGCTTCCTATTAATAACATGATAATAAAAAATAATAATTTGCCACATTTAAAAAGCAGCACCTTAATTTTGGAGATGCTTAGGTAGAAACTGGGTCTTCTGGAAATTGGGTTAGAAGAAAGGAATGGGAACATGTCCATGTTGTGTTTTTCCTTAAGATGAAGAGATCTACATTATTTTTATTTGGAAACATCATTTTACCAAAACCCATTCTTTTTTCTCTCTCTTCCCTCTCCACCTTGAACAATTGCAAAATTGAACTTGGGATCATGAATCACGCATTTTGAGAGATGACTCATAACCTTGTTTTCTAATTAATCCTATCCAATAAATGATCTAAAATGGCTTTCTTGACTCATGAACATCGTCTTCGGGGGAATTTCATGAGAAGCTAAAAATGAACTCAAGAGATTTAGCTTTAAATTCTCATATACATATGAAGCAAATGGATCAGCCACACCCTAACCCTTGTTACATTATACATTATATTCATAATACACTAGACATGCCAGTTATTCCACTATTCCTTTTGGGGGGGAAAGTAGAGGGGTTAGTAGTTGGTAAAAATAACAATTATTGGAAGGTTGAGAATTTAAGTTGTTTGGGACTATTGGATCATCAATATATTTCCTTACTCTAGATAAGAATTTGTGCTATTCAGACTGTTAAGGTGTTGACAGTAGGACAAGGAATTGAAATGTATTTTGTCACTGCAATATAGGTCTCCTGAAAATCTGTGGTCTTTAGTATATTAGTTGGGATAATAACAGGTTACTTTCTGTGGACAGACCCAAGCAGTGATATACAGATAGTTCTTGACTTCTTGACATTCGTTAAGTAACCGTCTGAAGTTACAACGGTACAACGGTACTGAAAATCGCGAGTCATTTTTCATGACTATTGCAACGTGCCAGTGGTCACTTGATCAAAATGTGGATGCTTGGCAACTGGCATGTATTTATGACGGTTGCATTGTCCCATGGTCATATAATCACCTTTTGTGACCTTCTGGCAAGCAGAGTCAATAAGGAATCCAAATTCACTTAACAATGGCAGTGGTTCATTTAGCAACTGTGGCAGGAAAGGTTTTAAAATGGGGCAAAACTCACTTAACAAATGTCTCACTTAGCAACAAAAATTGTTGGGCTCAATTGTGGTCGTAAATCGAGGACTATCTGTATGCTGGCTAGGTTCATACAAACATCCATGAAAATAGGAGCTATAAAGATACTCCAGGCTTCTATTTTTTTTGAGTGTTTGTCTTTCATGTCACTTAAAACATAAGCCATAGTGGTTAAGGGTATTAGACTAGGGCCTGGAAAATCCATGTCCAAGTTCACCCTCCATGACGGAAGTTCACTGGATCACCTAGGACCAGAAGTGGGTTCCTACCAGTTCTAATTGGTTCTTTAGAACCGTTACTAGCTCGGCGATGACGTCACGGAGCCGGTTCCCTTGGTGTTTCCATGGATGCCGCCATCTTTGATTTTGCTTCTGCATATGCGTAGAAGCTATTTTTTAATCTCTATGGGCACGTGCTCCTTGCGCGTGCACACACGGCGCGACCCTGAGCAAACTGGCAGCAAAAATATCCAGAACCCACCCCATTCTGTCTTAGCCTAAACTTTCTGACAATGTTATCAGTTTAGGAAAACATGGAGAAAGGAGTTCTGTTAATGATACCTTGAACTCTTTGAGAAACCTCAAGATACGAATCTAAGAAGCGAAGTATACAACACAAGGAGAATAAAGGGTACTTCTACACCTGAAGTAAAACAAAGTAAAACTTGTTCTACTTAAAATCCCAGTGAATATCTGTTAAGGACAGTGCATTCCTCATGTACCAATAGCGGGCTTCATTTTGTTGTTGTTCCACAGTAAATAAAATTTTAATTACAATCATTAGATTGCTAGCAGTTAGAGTAACATTGTTTCATTGTGCTTTCACTGGGTTCTTACTATCTACTCCAATAAGAAACGCATCACTAAATCATTCTGTGATTTGAATCTTGGGCATTGATAAATGTGCCAATTGGTCTCAAACTTGGAGATCGCAGCAGCTCAGACCCTCACTCAGCTGTCAGCAGGCGACTTTTTTTTTGTCTTTCCAATCTTCCTCACAGAGTTATTGGGCGCAAACGTATAATCCCATAAATACCATTTGTATAGTCATAAATATTTTTGTGCAGAAATAATTTGCCCAAAGAAGATCTGGATTCCTGAGAGATAAATTTTCCGGGTTTAGTACTGAATCTAGATGTGGATCCCAGAAGAGACTAGGCAATTTTCTAAGAACGATTGTTACCCAACATCGCTGAGAAGATATAGGTAGCCCTCGACTTACAACAGTTCGTTGAGTGAACGTGCAAAGTTACGACGGCATTGAAAAATGTGACTTATAGCCATTTTTCAGTTATGGCTTGTTTTGCAGCATCGTCATGGGATCAAAATTCAGATGCTTGGCAACTGGTTCATATTTATGATCGCTGCTGTGTCCCAAGGTCATGTGATCACCTTTTGCGACCTTCTGACAAGCAAAGTCAATGGGGAAGCCAGATTCACTTAGCAACTGGGTTACTAACTTATCAGCTGCAGTGATTCACTTAACAAATGTGGCAGGAAAGGTCGTAAAATGGGGCAAAGCTCACTTAACAGGAATCACATAACCACAGAAATTTTGGTCTCAAAATGTGGTCGTAACTCAAGGACTACCTGTACTAGTTGCTACCTTTGCAACATGAAGCAGTTCTGAAAACTCCATATGTCTGAGCAAACCATACATATCTGTTCATATAAAACAAAATGCCAGAAGAAGAAAGGAAGAAACCCAGGGTCATCAAAATGTTAATTTTTGACAATGATTGTGTTTAAAGATACTGAAATGCACCGGACATAATCATTATATCGTAACGATAATCATCATCACCATTATGGCTCTACTGGAGCAGTTTTTAAAATTTCAGTGGATAACCAAGCTAAAAAGAAAGCCACAGCCAGAAATACAGGTTGAAAGCAATGTTGAACCAAACTTAAGATACCAATAACCCCAAAAGTCCATAAACCCATAAGATTGACAACCATGTCATAGAGCAAATAATCTGAATCAAAGAGAAGCTTTCTGGTACATTCTGGTACATTCACATCGAAATTTGATTTAGATTTTTCAAAACTGCCTGGAATTTTCTTTAGTGTTTTTTTTTTCATTCGTGCAAGTCTTGACGACTATTGTTGACCACCAAATGGCTTAAACAAAGCGTAGTCCTGGATGTAACCCATATTGCCCTTAACAAGACTTACTTTGACAACTGGCTAGACATATGTAAGATTACCTGGTATAATGTGGTTTGGATTAAAATTGCCAACATTAAAAGAGGGTGGCATTTTTTTAAATGTAAAATGGATTTTAAAAAAAATTAGAGTTCTTTAATCAAGTCATTGAAGAAGGAACATTAAGATCACAGAAAAGGAAAAAGGAAACCGTATTGCAGTCATAATGGAATACAAAACAGAAAGATGTTTCTCTTCAGAAACATAAAAAGAGGTCTGCTTTGCTAGTTCACACTTTCTGATGGGCAAGAAAAAAGAGAGGGGGCGACTTTTTTTTCAAGATCATCATTACTCTTTTCAAAGATATTTTAGAGAAGAGAAGGCTTTGAACTGACTACATAAATCTGGGCAACAATGAAAGGAAAGCAGAGCTAAAGGATCTCTTTGAAATTATGAAACGCAATTCAGGTAATTATTCAGATCCAGATATCTGGATCTGAAAAGAAAAGAAAAAAAGCTAATTTATTTAACCTAGTCCTCTATATAGGCTGCCACAACTGGTTACCATTGACTTTTTCTTCCTTGTATATTTTAAAATGCAGCATCACTCCATCCAATCAATATTAAAACAAATATGTATCCATGACATTTGTGTATTAAACAATATTCCAGGTAAATATGTTAATAAGAATTAAACAATATGGCATATATTATATTATTAATTGATAATAATAATAACAACATTTTTGAATGTTTTTTGCATTTTTGAATGTTAAGTTGACTGAGTTTCATGTTTAATGAATAAAGTAAATAATAATAATAGTAATAATAATAGTAATAATAATAATAATAATAATAATATAATAAATAATTTCAAGGTACTGACAGAAAGAAGGGAGAAGTGTCCATGATAATTCTCCACTATCTACAGTTAAACTGAGAGTCTAGGGTGTGGTCCATAGGTCTTTGCCCTCCTTCTCAACAGTATGGTCATGTCTACACAACATGATTAACCCTACCCAGTTTTCCTTCCATTTGAACTTGAAGCTTTGAAACCCTATCTAGGATTAACCAAAACACAATTGCTGTGTTCCCACAAGATGCTGTACCCAAACATAACAGTCACCATTTTATGTCTTCACATGGGGATCTGGTTCACACAACATGCAAAGGCAGTATCTGAGTTTGCTATGATATATTCAACCACAAACTACCCATCCAAGATAATCAAACACCTGGTGGGAATCCAGCCTGTGTGTTCTTCTGCTTTTTATTGCTCGAATTCCATGGAAAAAAGAGAGAGAGAGAGAAAAGAAATGGACTATTTACACTTGGCTGGGAGCACCAGCTCATCCAGTTCTTAAGCGATGACAATATAAATTCTTGTGGCTGCAACTTAATAGAGCAGAACCTCCTGCTATTTCTTATATGGTTTTTGTGTGTATGTTTATCACGCCCCGAATGAAGAACGTTAACTGTAACTAGCGCTCAGTATCTAATGGAAATTGCTTACATTTAACCCTTGCTGTTTTGAATCTTTTTCTCTTGTCAAGATTTATCCCATTTCCTTAGTAGCAACTCATAGTGTATTCATAGCTTTATCCAGCCATCATTGAAATGATATAAAGCCTGTCCTCATTACTGTTACTTTGGCAGAACGAGGGCTGGATAACTACGGAATTCACAATAAGTCACTAGTGGGGCAAATGACCCTTAGAAGGGAAACATCTTGAATTTAGGAATATGATGTTTCTTCCTCAATGTCATTGCACAGAGACATAATTCGAATAGTCCTAGTGGTACTGTACACGAATGGAAAAAAATATTTTGTATTTCCCTGCTAACATTTTACAATTTATATCTATATCCGCTTGATAGATTTCTACAACTAAGAGAAGCTATAAATATTCTAAACCAAGCCATAAATATAAAAGCTGCTGAGAGTCCATTGTGTCCAGCATTCTTTCTCTACTGCAGAGGCCACTGAAAAAAACGTTACAAAGCAGGTTCAGTGGCAATTGCATTCTCCCTGATGTTTAGCACCATCTGTCAATCAGAGGTATGCTGGCATCTTATATTCATTTGTAAACAGCCCAAGAACTTTTTTTTAGGAGAGCTATATAAAAACAGCAAAAGAAAAAATAAATCCAGATGACTTTCATACTAACAGCATTATCAATTATTTCCCTGTCTGCTCCTCAAATGGTGGGTTCTTGGCTGATGAAGGAAATGGAAGTCTATTCTAAAACCACCCAATGTACTGTGCCTAAGTGGGGGCCATTTTTTTCCTTAAAGGTGGGGCTAACCCAATCCACCTTAGTTGCCAACTTTAAATGAACCCAAGGGTGGATAATTTGCGATCCTTCGGTGGATGTTCAGTTGCATAGTTGAGTGTTTTGACAACTTTAAGGACTTCAAAATCACATTATCCTTCAATTGAAATATAAAAATCACAGGAGGGAAAGAGGATTTCAATGAATTTACAGGATTCAAGAAGAGACCCACATCAACCAGAACAAAAAGGCAACATCCCTTAACCAAGAATTCTGGTTCTTCAACCCGGAAGCCAGCCATCTTTGGAGGCTGCTGACATCCCAGCCACTCCCAGCACTCATTATTAGGATGTTCCGCCTTTCCAAATTCATAAACTGGTGTTGGAATATCCAAATGCTCACTTTGAACTTTCATTATGATCGTCTCTGACATTTTAGCTAGGAATTTTCTGGATTTAATTCTGAACTTTCTTGTGGTCTTAGGACATTTAATTGCATCTGATTTTGAAGGTGTGAAACACAGAGACACTCACACATACATGCACACAGGTGAAGGGGATAAGCAAGGATTCCTACAATAAAGTTAACTTTTAAGTACCTCAGCCAATAATGAACTCCAAGCATTCAAGTTTCTTCCATAGGTGGCACCATCTCTCAAGGGAAATTAGACACCCCCAGGGCTCAAGATTTGCTGTATTAAGCTTAACCTGCTCCTAGTGATTAGTAGGGCTGGTTTTGAATATAGGAGTTTGGCTCCATTGGATAACGATCAGTCAATCCACCCGATATTACCAATCACTATACAGGCAAAGAAGATGAGGATTGGGTAAAATCAGCACTATTTCTTCAATGTCCACAAGGTCAGATAAATCAAATCTTGGACAGGAAAAAAAACCCCCACTTTTTGTTGTTTATCAGTTTTGCCTACTCTCTTTTTGTTTCTTGACCTTTTAAGACACATTTAATTAAATTCTATTTATTGGGACAGTCAGTTGTGTCTTGCCCTGGCTTTTCAAACCTTTTCTTTTGTCTGCATTCAGGAAATATATAGTCTCCTATTCGCTAAAGCGTCCCGTTAAAGAAAGGCTTTTTCCACTCTGCGAAACTTTAGGCCGCGGCTCAACCTCAGTGGGCCTACGCAATTCTCCAAACCCTTGGGCGGAATTGACGTACAGGCCAGGCATGTCCCTGTCAAATCGCAGCGACGGTCCTGAAGCTTTTTTATTTTATTTTAAACCGACGCGTTGTGTGCCTGGTTCTCCCGGCTACGGGCTGATTTCGCCAAGGCTGCACCTCGCAATATCTGAAGGGCAAGGCCAGAGAAGAGGCGCTGGCGCAGGCAACTTTTTTAAAAGCGTGGGCCAACTCTTATCAATTGCATACTCTTATCAATTGCGAATAGCCGTGTGCATGGGTGCATTTAAGGGAAACGGTTCTCTTTTCCACTGGGGGAAAAAGAGAGTCTAAAATTGTTGGGGGAAGTTTCTCTTTTTCTCTCAGCAAAGGAGTCCGAGGAGAGGCCGGATAGGCTTGTAGGGCACTTGTGGAGCTCAGACAGGCGGAAAACTCGGGCAGACAACCCAGAGATGACCGGGCCTAGACTTTAATCCATGGGAGAAACCTGCCTTGCTTAGGACCCTGGTTAAAAGGATAATCCAGAGACTGTTATTAGAAGGGAAACGGCGGGCCGTTCTTCTAATATTCTTGCATTTTCTTCAATCTCTCTCTCTCTCTTTCCCCTCCCCCCCTTCTTTCTTTCTCCCCCTGAAAAACTGCGCTCCCCTCGGGAAGTGATGGGAATGAATCTGGAATTTATTCGGCGCTGCGATTTAAAAATGGCAATTGGGGCCAAAGCTCGCCTTGCGGAAACCTTGTCTTAAGCGATTGCTTTAAAAAATAAAAATAAAAATATTTATTTTCACCAGGAAAGGCTGGGCGCGAAGGGAAATGCTTTCCTTTGCTATTCCAGTTTGGAATACGTCTTTCCCCTGCTGTCTTTCTCCTTCTCGAAAGCGCCTTATTAAACTTGGGGGGGGGGAAGCGGCTTCTAAGAGTCCCCTCGCTCGCACATGCCCTGTGCTTCCAGAGTGCTGGGTGTGGGGCGTAGGGGAGCCTGGACCCTTTGCCTCCAATCACGCGTGTCTTCCTTTCACACGGTCCTTTTCGTCGAGAAAGGAAAGCAGCAGCAGGGCTGTAAAGATGCTTCCGCCAAGTAGCAGTCTCAACTTGAAAGTTAAGCGTCCCAGAAAGGCGAAAGATGCAAATGACTCCTCTTCCACCCACCCACCCACCTCAGTAAATGAAGTTTACTTTATAAAGTGCCGTACTAAAGAGCGATCGTGGCTCCTTGACTCAAGAGAGCTGGTTGCCTGTGGTTAAACTATGGGTCTGTTTCCAGTACGGCTGCAACTCCCAATTCTCCCTGGGACACCTTACTCAACAAGATTTACTTCCCAAGAAATGTGTTTGGAAAAGCAGCCAAGCTTCTGAAGAAAGCTTGTTGGTGTGTACACTTGGCTTTATTTCTCCGCAAACACACACACGCAGTCGAGGCATATAATAACTTCCTTTCAAGTCCATTGGGCTTGCCTCCCAAGTTAATATATTTAGGATCCATTACTCAGACCCAACAGAAATGTATGGGAGCAGCTGGTCTGATCTCCAGCTTCTTTGATGGGAAGCAGGAAGGCGCCCCCCCTCCTCCCAAGCACCAGGGCTAAACCAAATAGAGATGGACAGGTGACAAGGGATGCCAAACTCCAAAGGAGATCGCCCGCGCTCACTTACGCTTTGCTCTCAGCCAACACGCTGCCTTTCCCC
>JANHFT010004289.1:36949-56003 GCA_032467955.1 Pseudoxenodon macrops | reverse complement strand
GGTGTCAAACTCAATTTCATTGAGGGACGCATCAGGGTTGTGTTTGACCTTGGGGGAGGGGGGCAGGGGAGCATGGCCAGCTTGATTTTACTCATGTGGGGGGGTCACCATTTTTGCTAGCACAGGGTTGCAGGAGGACGTTGCAGCCAAAAACGGAGCTCAGGGGCGCCGTGTGCACTGTGGGCCGGTCCAACACTATTTCCTGGGCTGCCCTGCGAACCACATCTAGGCACCCCGTGAGCCAGATCTGGCCCGCGGGCCTTGAGATTAATACCTGAGAGAGAGAGAGAGATGTTTTGAAGATGGGAAGTCTTAACCTTCTTTCTCTTTTCTTCTCTCCCGTCTTTCCAGGGTTACGACAGGCTGCAGAAACATTCCGTGGTTCACTACGATCCAGAGCTACCCCAGGATTTCACCAGCGACACCTTAAAATCACGGCACCAGCAAAGAAATAGCAACCAACATCATCACGACTGGTCCTTGACTTCTGAGTCCGGATCGACTTCTCAAGCTTGCTTTGTTGCTCCGGAGTCAAACCGAGAAGCCACTAATTCCCCTAAGGTCTTGGGGTCAGAGGCTGGACTGTCGTTCAGCAAATCCCAAGTTAAGAAGGCAAATTCTAGCAGCGCCTGGGCTCAGCTGACCAGCGGTGGTAGTAACAAAGACCTTCCCTCTTGTACTGCAACCCCGGGGTCAAACGCTCATGGATTAGCATCCCAGTCTAACAATCTGGTTGACTGCAGTGGATTTTTGAGTCTAGAGGGAGGGGGACAAGCAGATCCCCTTGATCAAACCAGCACCAGCACCAGCTCCAAGAAAAAGTCCAGTAAGAAAGACTTAATCAACCAGACGGCCCCAAATACAGACCTAGAATGGGTAAAGAACACCCAGAGGTCCTTGGAAGCCCAACCCAATGTCCACATGGATGGCAAAAAGGAACCCAGCGCCACCAAGACACTGTCGCCCCGACAAAGCCCAAACTCTGTCAACCTTTCTGAAAACGATTCGAGCCACGTGCGAATTACTATCCCGATCAAAGGTCCGATAGGGGAACCACCTGGTCACAAAAGGAAGAAAAGACAGTCAACAAAAGTTGCTCCCGAGAAGACGGAGAAATCTCCATTTTCTGTGCAACCTCTAAGCAGTGATGTAGCTAGTCGGAGTAGCACCCAAGCAGAGTTGTGTAAGAAAGATCCCCGTGTCACAAAGCCGGGGAAAGCTCCTGAGATCGAACCTCCCTCCGTGGTACCCATGGAAAAAAACGAGATGACCAATAAATCGCCCTCGAGCAATGCGACCAGGCTCAGAAAGACCACAACTGTCACATCCGTTTCAGTGACAAATGATATCACTGCCCTCAGCAAGCATTCAGAGATTCAGCACCCCAAATTTTCAGCCAAACGAAGGTGGACTTGTAGCAAACCTAAAAACGTGTTCCGGGAACCTTCTCTGGGTCCATCTGAGAAGCTGATGATAGAACCTCCGTCCGCTTATCCCATAACGCCATCCAGCCCTCTCTATACCAACACAGACAGTTTGACGGTAATCACCCCCATCAAAAAGAAGAGGGGACGACCCAAGAAACAACCTTTGCTGACCGTGGAGACCATCCACGAGGGAACGTCCACCAGCCCGGTCAGCCCAATCAGTCGGGAGTTCCCGGGTACAAAAAAAAGAAAGAGGAGGCGAAACTTGGTGAACCTGGCTCAGATGCCTTCAGAAGAAGAACACTCGCCCGGCGAGTTGAAATTTCACAAAAAGGTCGGCAAACTCGGCGTACTGGATAAGAAGACCATCAAGACGATCAACAAAATGAAGACCCTCAAGAGGAAGAATCTCTTGAGCCAGATCCTATCGTGTTCCAGTAATATATCTTTGAAAGCCAAAACCCAGCCACCGGCCACCTCGGGGGCTCCAACGATCGACGCGAGGTTAGGAAAGCAAATCAATGTGAGCAAACGAGGGACGATTTACATCGGCAAGAAGAGGGGAAGGAAGCCAAGATCTGAGTTGCAGTCTCCACAGGAAGACCCTAAGGCGGTCATGAAACATTTGAGGCCTGTATCCAGCCAGCCCGATCACCCAGCCGTGCCTTCAACCTTGCAGTCTCTCGTGACCTCCTCACCAGCAACGGTCCACCCGCTGTCCATGCAGCTAGCGGGCTCTCATGACAACCTTAGCCCTGCCAGGACCGACACTAATTTTTCAGAGTTAAAGACGATGCCAAATCTACAACCCATCAGCGCGCTCCCCACCAAAACTCCGAAAGGAATCCACAGCGGGACTTGGAAGTTGTCCCCACCTAGGCTCATGGCTAATTCTCCTTCCCACCTGTGCGACATCGGTTCACTGAAGGAAATCACACTGTCTCCTCTGAGCGAGTCCCACAGCGAAGAAACTATCCCGAGCGACAGCGGAATCGGTACGGACAACAACAGTACCGCAGACCAAGCCGAGAAGACTTCGGAATCGCGCCGCAGGTACTCCTTTGATTTCTGTAGTCTGGACAACCCAGAAGCCGTCCAGTCAGACACCAGCAGCAAGAACAGGCACAGCCACCGGCCGAAGCATCTCATGGTGGACAACTTTCTCTCCCACGAGTCCATGAAGAAGCCAAAGCACAAGAGGAAGCGGAAAAACCTACAGAACAGAGATGACCTCCAGTTCCTGGCTGACCTGGAGGAGCTGATCAGTAAGTTCCAAGTCTTCAGAATTTCCCACCGAAGCTACACGTTCTATCATGAGAATCCGTACCCCAGCATTTTCAGGATCAACTTTGATCCCTACTATCCTGTGCCATATATCCAGTACGACCCACTGCTGTATCTTCGCAGGACCTCCGACATGAAGTCTAAGAAAAAGCGCGGTCGGCCTGCCAAAACCAATGACACCATGACGAAGGTGCCTTTCTTACAAGGGTTTGGTTACCCTATTCCCAGCGGGAGTTACTATGCACCCTACGGAATGCCTTACACATCAATGCCTATGATGAACCTGGGCTACTACAGTCAGTACCCGGCCCCGTTGTACTTGTCTCACACCCTGGGCACGGCGTCTCCTTTCATGAGGCCGACGGTGCCCCCTCCCCAGTTCCATCCAAGTTCTCACATGAAGATGCCCAACACTGCCAAGCATAAAGCCAAGCATGGCGTCCACTTGCAGACGCCCGTAGGGATGGGCCTTGGAGATGTTCATTCCTCGTTGACCTCCGCCAAGGTGTCGGGGACCAGCTTATCCAGCGGCCGACTTCACAAAAGGAAACACAAACATAAGCACAAACACAAGGAGGAGCGGATATTGGGGGCTCACGATGACCTCAGCAGCCTCTTTGCAAGCAAGTCTCCCGGCTTCTCCAGCCATTCGGTGGGGGAGAGGTTAAATGTCTCCGAGAAGGACCTCTCCTTGTTGACCGAGAAAGGCAAACACAAGGACAAACAGAAGCACCAGCACTGCGAAGCTGGGCACAAGGGGTCCAAGAGTAGCTTTGAGGTGGACACCCTCTCCACGTTGTCGCTCTCCGACACCCAACAGTGGGTCAAGGATAAGAACAGCTCAATCAGTGATGACCCTTGCCTGAAGAAGTACGCTGGGAACACGGAGAGCGGTACGAGAGCCGATGTGATGGATGTCTTTGGCGAGATGAATTCTGCCAGCGACAAGCGAGACGGGGACCCCAGCGGAGCTAAGAGAAGGAGCTTTGACGGATTTGGGACCTACAGGGAGAAGGACTTTCAGACGTTCAGAGCAAGTAGGAAGGACAGGAACTCGTACGATTCCTCAACTGTTTCAGGTAAGAGATATCCCTCAGCAATGAACTGTCCCATTCCGTCTCTTTCTAGACAGACAGATGACTACTGTGTTTTCCCGAAAATAAGACCTCCCCATCCCCGAAAATAAGACACCCCCCCCAAAATAAGGCCTCCCTGAAAATGTTTAAACACACGTGCAGCCGGTCCCCGCTAGAGTTAGGGAGTCAAAGCTGGAAATCACGTAAGATGGCAAGAGGAGCTCCGTGTTGCTCCACGCACCCCCAAATAATAAGACCTCCCCGAAAATAAGGCCAAGCGCTTATTTCGGGGTTCAAAATATATATGACAGGGTCTTATTTTCAGGGAAAACACTGTATTTCATGTTGTTCAATTGCATTTATATCTAATCTGTTGTCTATAATCAAGCAGACATTATCCATCCTAAGTCTTTGCTGGAAGTAGGATTTCACTGACCATCTTTTGACAAGAGAACCATACAAAGATGGTTTGAAGGCCACTGGAAAAGGAGAGCTCATATGTCATATAATCCGCTGTCTGCAAGGTTATATTCTTAGGAGATTCTTAAACTGCTGTCTGGTTGAACTTCCTTCCTTGTAGTTTTGACCTGTCGATTTTGATTTTGGGGCAATAGAGAAATAAGTCTGTGTCTTTTCAATGTGGCAATTCTTCAGATGTTCTAAGAGTGCTATTATTATCTCTCCGTTGTCTGTTTGTGCTAATGAATTTAGACCGGGAAGAATTGTCTTCCTGGTGTCTGCAACCTTAAACACTCAAAAGAGCCATTTGGACCCGTTTCCCACAGAAAAGAAAACACCGGGAGCCACAAAAACCCTTCCCGTGCCTGACTATTTCTTGAGCGGCCACAAAACTAGCACATGTCGTTTAATTAAACGTTCTGTTTTTCTTCTGAAACTTTTCTTTTCTTGGATCTATCCATGGTTGGCCTATCGGGGATCGAAAACCTCAATAAATCATGTGCCAGCGGGTGTCGCACATTGGCGGTTGTGATGCCTATTTTGAGCGACAGGGAGCCGCAGCAGAGGGATGAAAGAGCCACATGCGGCTCCAGAGCCGTGGGTTGATGACCCCTGGTCTAGTGCTTTCCAAGATAGCATTTGTAAGTGCAGGTAGTCCTCAACTTACAAGCGCAATTGAGCCCACAGTTTCCATTGCTAAGTGAGACCATTGTTAAATTTTAATCCCCCCCCATTGGACGAACTTCCTTGCTACAGATGTTAAGGGAATTGCTGCAGTTGCTCAGTTAGTAACACGGTTGTTAAGTGGGAATCTGGCTTTCCCCAATGACTTCCCTTATCCGAAGGTCACAAAAGGGGATCACATGACGTCAGAACACTGCAACCGTCATAGATATGAGTCAGTTGCCAAGCATCTGTATTTTTTGATCATGTGACCATGGAGAAGCTGCAAACATTTTAAGTGTGACATTTAAGTCATAAGTCACATTTCTCCTTGCTAAATTCCATTTTTCCCCCATTCTCCAGCTCCAGCCTAGATCTTTTTAAATTTTCTCTCTTTCTTTTATCTAAAATAGTAGCCATCCCTTCTTGATTCGTGTCATCTGAAGACCTGATAAGGCTCGCTTTAATTCCATCATCAAAGTTGTGGATAAAACTGTTGAATCGCATAAGAGCCAGTGTACAGTTTCACTTTGCGTCAAGCCAAGATGTAGTCATTAACCAGGACACTTTGAATGCAATCACTCAGCCGACTTAGGAGGGCTTATAGCAGTATCAGCTAACCCAGGGGTCGGCAATCTTAAACACTCAAAAGAGCCACAGAGGTCCTAACCGGAAGCCCCCGTTCAATTCTGGGGCCGACAGGAAGTCCGGTTCCCCCACCATAGAGTCTCCTCCTAGTGCGGCCTCCTTTTTCCTCTACCTGTCCTAACCGAAAGCCCTATCAATTGTGGAACCAACCAGCGACAGGGAGCCGCTGCAGAGTGATGAAAGAGCCACATGCGGCTTCAGAGCTGCGGATTGCTGACCCCTGAGCGAACCCATATTTTACCTTTTCATGAAGAACACTCTTAAGAAGCTTCTTCAATTCAGAACTGAATTACAGAATAATAGTGTCAGAAGGGACCTTGAAGGTCTTCTAGTCCAACCCCCCTGCTCAATCAGGAAACCCGATATTATTATTTCAGACAAATGGTTGTCCAGTCTCTTCTTAAGAGCCTCCCAGTGACGGAGCACCCACCGCTTCTGGAGGCAAGTCGTTCCACTGATTAATTGTTCTAATTGTCAGGAAATTTCTCCTTAGTTCTACCACTTCTCTCCTGGATTAGTTTCCATCCATTGCTTTTCATCCTATCTTCAGGTGCTTTGGAAAATAGGTTGTGACATTCTCTTATGCCTAATAGGTGGCAACCCCTTGGATATTGGAACACTTCTATCATATCACCCCTTCTTTTCATTAAACTAGACAATTTACAATTTAATTGAACTAGACAAAAACAAAACGTTTTCAAAGAAGGGGGGGAAACAAGAAAGTCCTTTTGGAAAAAGCACCTTTGGGATGTGGTGTTCATAGCTTACTTACTAAGCTGGTAACTCATATCAACGAAGATGGGGTTAGTTTTGTCCTGGTTTGATGGCCCCAAATCCTAGGTTGGTTGCCTGTCCAGATGCTCATAACGATGCAGTTAGGTCATCTCTTCAAAAATGTTGCCTGGTGTACAGACCAAGCTGAAAAGTCCGTCATTTCTTTTCCTTTTTGAAGGTGGGATGATATTTGCTCTCTTCCGGTCTTCGAGAATTTCTCAAAGACTACCAAAAATGATCTTGTGGTTGCATTCATCAGATACTTCAGCAACCTGGGATGTACCCTGTTTCCCTGAAAATAAGACCTCCCCAGATAATAAGACCAATCACGCTTTTGAGCGCATGCGCTAAAATAAGCCATCCCCCCAAAATAAGCCCTCCCCGAAACACAGCAGCAGCCATGAGGTGACCACGCTCGCAGCCTCCTGCACCTCAAAAATAATAAGACCTCCCCAAAAATAAGGCCAAGCGCTTATTTCGGCAGTCAAAAGAAAATAAGACCCTGTCTTACTTTCTGGGACACACGGTAGTATGTACAAGCCGTTTCTATAACAATAAGCCTAAGGTTTTTCAAGGCACTTCAAAACTCTAAATGGGGGCCTGTGGACATCTCTCCTACCAAATATAAATGATTGTTGGGAATGAGAGTTTGGGATTTCCTAGGAAGTAATGAAGACCTCTGCCATAGAGCTAGCCTGTATCATCATTGTCATCTTTTAATGACCCCATAATCCCTTGCGGGGTGAAGTCTGGGCAACTGAATGGAGTTGAGTGTTTACTGTCCGGTTGCCCTTCCTGTCGCCAGTGCGGAGTTATATTCAGCAGGTACAACCTCAATGTACCCAGAGAGAGAGAGAAATATCTGCCTCTACCTAGGATCAAACTCACAGCCTCCTGATTGTGAGGCGAGAGCTCCATCTCTAGGCTCTCAGGAGCTAGCCTGTATAATGAGCTAAATCCTGCAGTGTGGGCCAACTGGCAGAAGTGGATCTCCTATGGCATCTGGAATTGTTCCACAGACACGTCTGGGATACTAAATTGAACCGTATAGCAGCTTGGTTGGATGCTGCCCGCCTGCCCTCTCCAAGTTGATTTGAGTGGCTATTCTTGGCTTAGAAACCACTGATTTGGGCTCTTTGTAAGACTCAACTGCTGTACTACGTACCCTTTCATTTAACAGCTCCGAATGCCATTCTGTCTTTCCGAGAAAACTCTGTTGGCTATGGCACAATATGTGGAGAGGAAAAAACATAAGTGCAACAAATTATCTATAGTACATTTCAAGTTAGATTGGTTCCCTTGTTCAAGATGGATAACTTGTCTGCCTGCTCAGCAATGGCCCCCTCAAGGTTTAAAGGGGTAGGTGGTTAATTTATAACATTAGGATCTGCTTAAACTGCAGCCATTGACTGTTAGCATCATCTCATTAAAGTATGCAGAGAGCAAAATTGATGGAAGCGATCTGATCCAATTTGATTTGATCATCAGGACTTAGGGTTGGAGTGTGAGAAAGTATCTGCCCCCACCCCAAAACCAACTATCACAGAGGCTCTTTGGGTTATGATGGCAACTGGAACCGAAGTTGCCATCAGTCACCAATAGGGGCGTAAAGCGTGACATCACATGACCGCATCACTTAGCAATGGCGATCTTGGCAGTCGTGGTTGCTGTCATAAACCCAGCATCACCCTGGTTGTTAAATGAGGACATCACCTGACCATAACAGGAAGGAAAGCAGGCTGGCATGTGATACTGTATTTAAGGGAGGCAGGTGGGTGGCATGAGCAAATGTTATGGAGCATGAGAACATGGAAGAAAAAGCAGGAATAGGGGCAACCTGAGACTTCCTGCCAGCTTCCCCATTGACTTTACTTATGGAAAGCCATCAGGGAGGGTTGCAAACGGCATTCACATAACTATGGCAACACTACATTGGCCACTTTCTTTGAGAACCGCTTATAAATCCCCCTTGTTCGGCGCTGTTGTGATGGAATGAGTGGTCATAAGCTGGAGCCTACCTGTAAGTTTCCAGGACTGAAAGTGGATTGGAAGGTGGATTTCCCACACCTAAATTCAGCACTTTAACCACTACAGCACACTGATCGTACCACCTCTGGGGTGGCAGAAGGGACAGTGCAGAACATGGATATGTTGCTGAAGAAAAAGACTTTTAGATAGATAGTCTGGATGGAATTAGAAAAGCTTTGCAAAGCCATACTACTAAAAGTCTTTTAACTGGGCAAAGTGGTATAGTAAGGGCAAAACGTTTTTGAGCCAAGATGCCTCAAATGGACTAACTTCCCAGTTGCATCCAAAATCTGGAGCCCTTGACTCCCGTGGAACTGAAATTTGAAAAATTTGATAAAACGTTTCATGACATTATCATAAAACAGTTTATGACATAACACAAAATGTGATAAAACATTTCCTGCACGGATGTTTGACAGTACTGTGCACTTCACCGTTCGGCTATTTTCAAAGCAGCTACATCTATGAAGGTCCCCCAGAATTTGTAAGAAGTTTTCCAGTGAAGTACCTGTAGTTCTTGACTTACAACCCTAACCCCTTTGTGATAAAAGCCTAAGAGGTAGAACACTGGGGACAATGTTCTTGAACTGGGTTGGAATAAGTGAACTATCATTGTGGCTATTGTTCCCCCGGCCTTCTCCAAAATAGAGAAATAGATTGGTTCTCAAAAGCAGAAAAAGAGAGACAGGGTAATGGGGAGGAGCATGCAAACAATTCTGGACATTTAGCTGACATATGTCTCATTATCTTATAGTAGGAATAAGACAATGAATGACAGGAGTCCACAGAGCAATTTAAAACAACTATAAAGGCAAACTCAGGATCTACTTTTTAATAGTTACATGCTTTTTTACATTGATCCCAATAATTTGACATTTATAATTCACCTTTTCCTTCCTTCCTTCCTTCCTTCCTTCCTTCCTTCCTTCCTTCCTTCCTTCCTTCCTTCCTTCCTTCCCTTCCCTTCCCTTCCCTTTCCTTTCCTTTCCTTTCCTTTCCTTTCCTTTCATTTCCTTTTCCTTTCCTTTTTGCTGTCTGTGTCTTCACATATATATTTATTTTTTCTTTGTTTCTCTGAACAAAACATTGGGGAAGCTTGAGTTGAATGCATTTTATAAATTAGCAGGTCTAGAAGTCAATTTTTATGAATTGTCTGTTATGTTAATCAACACTGATAAAGAGTTACAAAAGAGACTTTGAAAATCTATGGCACTTAATAATAGTCCAGGTGGATTTAGATATTTAGAAGTAATTATTACAAAGGATTGGCACCAATGAAAGAAACATAATTATGACCCTCTTCCGCAGATTATGGCAACATCTTCCTTTAGCATTACTTGGTGGAATAGCTACAAATTAAAATGACTCTTATTCCCAACAGTCTATTTTGGTTTAAGATATTCTCTATTAACTTGCTTATTGCTTGTTTTCATACATGAATGATAATTATTTCATTTATACAGACACACACATGTGTGTGTGCACACATGTATATAAGTATATATACCCACTTGAATGAGTCAAATTATACTAAACAACCAAGGATTGTAGACATTGAAGATATACCAAATGTATTTCAATGTATTTCAATTAAAATAATCAACTCATGTCATTTGGAACTTCAGATATTCACAGAATACAAAGGGAATTAACAATGGATCCGGTCTTGTAGAACAATAGCATTCCAGCCAGATATTTATTTATTTATTGACAATATTTGTAATCTGCCCCAAGCATGCAGCAAAGCATAAGAACCAAGCAGCAGTAACAACAAACAAAAAATGACTTTATTTTTTTTAACTCAGTTAAAAGTATTAAATGTTAGTTAATGTAATTGTGATAGGTTGCTTAAAGTCAGTTATAGGCCAGGCAATTAATTGTAAAAATAGAAAGTCGTTGCCTTAAAACGACAATTGAGCCCAACATTTCTGTTGCTGTTAAGTGAGTTTTGCCACATTTTATGACCTTTCTTGCCACAGTTGTTAAGTGAATGACTGCAGTTGTTAATTTGGCAACACAATTGTTAAGTGACTGTGGCTTCCCCATTGACTTTGCATGCCGGAATAGTTGATCACATGACCCTGGGACACTACAACCATCATAGATATGAGTCAGTTGCCAAGCATCTGAATTTTGATCAAAGTGATGTTGCAATGGTCCTAAGTCACTTTTTTCAGTGCCATTGTAACTTTGAACAGCCACTAAATGAATGGTTGTAAGTCGAGGATCCCACAAGTGTCCTGCAGTAGTGCTGCCACCTCAAAATCAGTGACATTATCCTGTGGTAGATTTGTCCTATTAAGACTCCAACTCCTTTTGTTCTAACAGCAGCTTGCGAGTCCTCCTCACAGGCAGACACGCCATGAGTTACCCTAACATCTACAATAGCAAACTGAAATGTGAAATTTAGCTGTTTGATCCTTCCCTTTTCTCCTCATTACTCAAGTTTAAAACATGTACAGGATAAATCAGGGGTGTCAAACTCAAGGCGTTTCCACAGGGTGCCTAGATCTGGCACATGGGGTCATCCTGGAAACAGCAAAGGAAACAGCCCCACGGTGCCTCTGCCAGTAAAAATGGAGCTCAGGAGGGCTGCTCCTTTTTCACTGGGAGAGGGTTGCAGGATGCCATTGCAGCCGAAAACAGATCTCGAGAGCCCGTTTTAGCTGGCAGAATGTTCTGGCCACCACAGGCGCCCCTGACACGAGTGATGTCAAGCTGGCCACACCCACACTAGCCACACCCACACTGGCCCCCCCGAGGTCAAACGTAACCCTGATGCAGCCCTCAATTAAATCCAGTTTGATACCCCTGGCATAAATAGTTCCTGGAAACCTATTTCTGCTAATTTTAGCTTAACAGAAGAATTGGTTGCAAGTACCAGCATTCTTTCAAATGGGACAAGTGTAATCATTTAGTAGTTTTATTTTTCATGGGCCAATAAACAAGACGCAATACAAATTAATAAAATTCAACATCAAAAATTTATACAGTGATTCACTGCAATCCTATCTGCAACCACAACTAGCCTTTGTAATCTTACCTTGTCGGACAAGAACATCAAGAATATTTGAAGGGGAATGTTTTTCCAGTCTTTTTCGAAGTTGGCAACTTTAAGACTTTGACTTCCAGAATTTTCAGCTGGCTTTCCCCAGCCCAAATTCTCATTCTGTGTTCTTTTATTGTATATTCTATGCTTTGAAGCTTTACATAGAACACAAAAAGAGACTTTTGGGGAATCTTTTGGGGAAGAGACTGAGAATTTAATTTGATAAATTGATTTGGAAATAATTACGGTGAAAAATGGTCTTAGAATCTACTGTGATAAGTCATCATGAAAAGGACTCGCGAGTACTTAATTTATTAAAATAAGGAATTGTCTCTTTATGGGACCCAGTCTAAAAATCATCTCAGTTGGCATTTGCTTTTTCTCATAATTCAGGTTTCTGCATAACCAATCTTTTGTCAATGTCATATCCTATTTGCATATTCAAGCAATATGGATTGTCCTCGACTTATGACTGGTTGCTTAGCAATTGTTTGAAATTACAACCCACCTGGAAAAAGGAAGTCATTGCCCAGTTCTGAGGTTCCGATGCCCCCCAATCACATGACCACATTTCAGGTATGTTCATTGGTAACAAAGCCACATTTATGACCTTTTGCAACACCCCATGGTCACATGACCGTGTTTTACAACAATTTTGCTGAAAAGCAGAAATTATTTCCACCGTAGCAAAAAAATGGTTTCACTTAACAGCTGGGCCACCCATTTAATGACCACTGCAAAAAAGGTTATAAAATAGGGTCAGTCACATGACCGACCTGGTTTATGACTGTCACAGCATGTGAGCATAATCGGCAGGCTCTATTATGATTGTATGTGAAGAATTATTTGCGCTTACAGCCAAGACTGGAAGAGTTGAAAAACAAGAGATAATAAGTCACAAAACAACTAAATGAATTGTAGAGAATTAAAAAGAGAACATCCAGGCATATATAATAGGACTATTAAGTTCCGAAACTTGAACACCAACAAACATAAACTTATTACCCTGTTTCCCCTAAAATAAGCCCTACCCAAAATATGCTCCTAATATAAGCCCTACCACCCCAAAAATAAGCCCTAGTTAAGGTTGTCATCAGTGGGGGGTCGTGGCCAGCATGGAGGAAGTAGGGTGTGGGGGCCGATGGTATCTGGCAGCAGCCTGCACAATGCAGATGAGTCGATTACCTGTCCAAGCAGTACGCAGAGGCAGCGGTGGGGGGGAAACACACGATCTGGACACATCACGTGGGATACGGGAAAACCGAGAGTCGATGGGCTGGAGCAGGTGGCCGGCCGTGGGAGGCTCGTCTTTGCATGGTGGCACCGGCAGCAGACTGAGGCAGAGGTGCAGGCGGGAAGGCACTGTGTGGGCCGCAGGGAAGCTGAGAGACGTGAAGATGAGCCTCCTCGCCCGCTCACTCTATCCCGCGATGTCTCGGCTTGCCTGCTCCGTTGTGGCCACGAGCAAGCAGAAGAAGTGGGATCCCGTACATGGGAAAAAAATAAGACATCCCCCCCCAAAAAAATAAGCCCTACTGCTTATTTTGGAGCCTCCCAAAAATACAAGACTGAGTCTTATTTTCGGGGAAGCATGGGTATTATACGTTTTTTTTAAAATAGCAACTGTAACAAAGTGAAACAAAAGTTTACTTTGCTGCACGTAGTATAGAAGAAATCCTTGGTGTGTGTGCACATGTGTACATGCGCAATCTTGCAATCAGCAAAATACGGCTGAAGAAAATCTGAGAGTCTTTATGCTTTCTATTATCTGAGTCAATTACATTTAGAACCATTTTTCTGTAAAATCATCATTATGTTTGGGATTAGCTATACTTTTAGGAGACAAGAGATCTTATCCATGGTTAATATTTCCTTGGCCTTATCGTCATATCTTTGGGTAATAAGGGAATGGTGTATTTTCCCCCCCATTCTGCTGTAATTTGAAAGTTTGCTGCTAGTAAAAGTAAGACATTATTGTTCTTAGAAATCTGTGCAGTTAACGTTGTTCTAAACGCTATCACTTCCCATCTAAATAAACATGAAAGAAATACAAGTCAGCTCCAATCTAAATTGTTTCATTATCCATTAATATCCAACCAAACAATTTTAGGATTAAAAGGCAATAACACCTTAGAACTTCTTAAAACAAGTCTTTGTGTCCTATTGTCTTTGTGTCCTAGAAATCTATCCCAAGCAACAATGAACATTTGTTTGGATGCATCTTTTCTAATAATAGTTTACTTGTCTCTAAATCAGAGCTTCACATGCCCCAAACTTCAATCCCGATCATACTTGTCCAGATTTCATTCTTCCCTTCGAGTCCAGAATTATACATTCATTTATTATTTTATTATATCCCACCTTTATTATTTTTACAAACAACTCGGAGCGCCCAACATACCTAATAGTCCTTCCTATTTTCCCCACGACAATTCTGTGAAGTGAGTTAGGCTGAGAGACAGTGACTGGTCCAAGGTCATCCATCCGGCTTCCACGCCTAAGGCGGAACTAGAACTCACAGTCTCCCAGTTTCTAGCTGGTACCTTAATCACTAGATCATCCTGCTGTTTGGAATATTCAGGAGTTTCCTTCTTTTGCCCATTTAATTTTCTATTAAAATTTCCCGGCAGATTATTCCATCCATGGTAAGAAGACAACTGTTTTGATGGAAGGAAAATCAAGGCCCAGGGATACTGAGCTCTGAGCAAAAAATGCTTTAAATACATAAATTAGAAGAAAAATAATGATCCTCCCCTGTTTCAGATTACAGATCCATAAAGGAGCAAATGTTGTAACTGCAAATATTGATAGTCCTGTACAGACAAGCTTTTCTCTGTGTTCTGTAGTTTCCTTATGGTAGGATGCGCAAGTGACTTCTTGAAATTGTCCACCCTGTTTATGGACAGATAAGTAGGAGGGGAACTGTTTCTTTGAGTGGAAGAGGATTTCTTTGGGACTGTTCCTCAACAGTTTCTTGGAGTGGAATGCATCCTTAACATTGCCAGTAACACACATTTTTGACTTTCCCTACTTTTCCTACACACACAAACACACAGGATCATTGCAATCTGGCTACAGTTTTGGATCCTTCACAATATCCCATCTCTTCCAGCGCTACCTTAGTATAAGTAAGGGATTGCCATGTGAACAAATCAAGTGTGAATATTTAACGCAACCAACTTCCAGAAAAGCATCTTACTTTTCTGATACAAATGAGAAAAAGAAAATTATCAAAAATTTGAGAAGGAACAAAAACGGTTAATGTAAAATTAGCTCAGCCTACAGAGGGGTAAAAAATCCTTCTTTAGCCCCAGAGAAAAGACCATGCTGGCAGGGAATGCTGGAAGCGCTTTCTGTGATCAATGACTGCCATGGAGAGAAGGGTCAAAAAATGCAAAATAGTGACTTTATGATGTAAGCTCTGACCTTCATATTTTAAAAAAAGTAGTTTCCCCTACCCAGTCATGTCTGAGTATAGGGGGTAGTGCTTATCTCCATTTCCTAGCCAAGGGAGCCCATGTTGTTCAAAGATGCTTCTGTAGCCAGCATGAATATATGTCGAGGCGTATGGAATGCTGTTACCTTCCCACCGAAGTGGTACCTATTTATCTACTCGCAATTTGCATGTTTTCAAACTGCTAGGTTGGCAGGAGCTCACCCTGTCACACGGTTCTCGTACTGCCAACCGCTAGGCCACCATGTCCTTCATATGTTGATGCATGTAAGATTACATCATGACAGTTCATCATCTTGCCTTTTTTTGATCAACAAACCTGCCTCTTCCTCCCCCCCCCCCCCCGCGCGATGCAACTTATTCTCAAGATGCTTAGAGAGCACCAGCTGGAAGCAAGCTGTGATAGAATCTAGTAAAATGAGCTTAGTTCTTCAACTGACATGACTCAGAAATTTTCCTGGCAGGAGGAAAAAAACAAGCAAACCTTTTTTCCTTTCAAATATGACCATTGGGAAAATGTTTATGATTAAGAGTGTGTGCCCCTGCGTCCCGAATCTTCGAAATAGACACCCAAAGCTTTCCTATTATACAGGGGAGTGAGGCCAAAATCAATATTTCTTCCCATATTCACAGACATCTCTTTGATATCAGACCTATTTCAAAATAATAACATATCCTTCCGATTGGAAAATGGGTGTGATATACCTGCAGACTGAATTCCACAACACTCTTTCCTCGCCAGAACATCTAAGATAGTTTAAAAGTAACCTAGAGTATTTTTTATTCTACATCAAAATATCTGCCTCCCTCTGTCACCCCTGGATTATACTAGCAGGAAAGCGAACTGGATGGATCTAGTTAGAAAATGGATTTCATCTTTTTTTTTAAAAAGCTCCTCTAATGGCTTTAATTTTTGACGATTGTGACAAGCTCCATTTGTTCCCATTGTGCAAATCTCAGTTTTTACAATGTCTTTCATAATTGCTTTTCATCCATTTTGGAAGCTGGGTGGTCTCCCAAATATTTCCAAACGTTATTTCATCCATTTGTATGGAAATTAGGACTGACGGTGGTATTGTACCTGTCCAGGAAAAATAATAATAGGTATAATCACTGCTTTGACCAATTTACATTAAAGTGAGATATTTTGCCATAATTATACATTACTTCACACCCAGATGATAGGAAGATTCATATGAAGCATGTGTTTCATTTCTGTAGTTGTCTGTGGGAAAACTGTGAGACAGATGAAGAGGAAAAATAGCTGCCAAGTGTAGGATCTAATTTTTTCCTGTGGCTCTAAGACTAATATCAGACACGATGACTCACAGACGTGACATCCCCACAACAACAACTCTTTGCCCTGAAGAATTGACAGGGTAACTGTTGATAGTGGGAGGTGTAGAAGGAAAGAAGAGATATATTATTTTAAAAAGTTTGCACGGAGCTGGGAGGGCTGCAGGAGAGAGTAAGAAAAATGTGTGGGGTGTGCACATCTCTGGGCTGAACTCAAGGGAAGAGAGAGTGTGACAATTTTTGCTCATTTAATGTGGAGTGAAAAAGGAAGAGATGCAAAGAAGTTTCTATAATTAGATGCGGGGTGTATGGGAGGGAGAGCTTAAAGAGACATTTTCTTCAAATTCTAGCAGTTCTAAAACTAGGGTCAGCCAAGGACGCCCATGAGATTTTGGGGATCTCTCAACTTTACTTCCTCAGTAGCAGCATCTGAAGAACTGAATCAAAAATGTCAAATGGACATTTTAATTGGGAACTCATACCCGCTCCCTTGATGTTTTTGATTCTCCCTATGGATGTCCCCCACCGCTCAGAATGTGATGATAGTGATCAAGTTAGGGGTCAAATGATAATTAAATGATTTCTAAAGAACAAAGTGGCGGTTATAGTAACTCTAAGTCCATTGGTGAAATCCAATTTTTTTTACTACCGGTTCTGTGGGTGTGGCAAAAAGGATACTGCAAAATCCCCATTCCCTCCACAGTCTGGGGCCAGCCAGAGGTGGTATTGCTGGTTCTCCGAACTACTCAAAATTTCCGCTACCGGTTCTCCAGAACCTGTTTTCTAAGTCCCATCTAGGATCAAAACTGGAGTGCCTGACAGAAGCAAGCTCCTTGGAAATATCAAGGAGAGAAGAAGGACATTGCTTAAATATTCTGCTTGTGAGTTTTTCAGAAACATATCTGGGTAAGAGATCCAGTTGCGCTCTGTTGGTTTGATCCAGCAGGATTCTTATATTCTTGCAGCTAACATAAATACATTGCACGTACCTTTGATAAGATCCAGCCTGTGGCTCATAAGAAAACATTATCTATTATGTGTGATGGGGGCTGAAAAAAAGCACTTTTGAATAATGCAAAAATCATTAAGGAATAGTTGCTTTGGGAAGTTTTTAAAATTTATTATTAATTTATATCTACCCACAACAAAACGGCAGCCCCAAATGGCAATACTCCTTAGCCTGATACATTCATCTCCAGGCGTGATTTATATCTTCTATTTTCTCCAAATCGGTGATGAGAATGCATTTGTAAGGATTAAACATAAAGAGACAACTATATCCCATTAAATATTTTCATCTGCCGCAGAACTGGGAAGCGGGACGATTTCCTTCTCGCCGCACTTCTCAGAAGGTTTATGCACATACAATCTCAAATCATTTCAATGTATTGCAAAGCACTGCCAGCTAAATTACATGAATATGAAATGCTGCCTCCTCCTTCTCCTTGTCACAAGCTTGTAGTAGCTGGGAAAGAATAGATGAATTTCTACTGCGGTGTAGCTGGGTGGGCAGGGAAGTTTCCATGGGAAGTCATAAAGCATCTCTGTAGGAAGTGCAACATTTGAGATGCCAATTAGTCGCTGGCATTGCAGTAAAATAGTAATAATAACTGGCCTTAGAATTTGGATGTTGGATTCCTGTTAGTGTGCAAAAAGCTTTACGCTATATTAAATTTCCTTCTGGGAAGGAATCAAGCTTGTCTGGCTGTATTTAGGACTCATTCCTGATTCATAACTTTTGCATACCTATCAAAATCAATTTTTAAGGACTCTTCCTCCTCTTCACCTATGCCTCCTTCCTTGGAAGCAAGATTCACTGGATTCAATAGGATTTACTTTTGATTTGCCATGCATAAGATTGCGTTGAAGGACAAACAATCAGTCCCAAAACATTTCTGGATGTCTGCTCCATTTCTGGAACTTGATCCCTCTTGGATTTGCTTCCATCCAATATTCCTCTTTCTGATTCTTTTAATTTATGAAACGATCCCCAAAATTTACCTTCAACATCCACATTGGCTTTTTTTCTTCACCCCCAAATTTGCACTTAGGGAAAACAGATGTAATTCTTTTTTCCTTCTCTCATTTTTATTCCAAAGAAGCAGGATAGTGTTGCTCAGCACTCAGATCTTTATTACACTTCCCTAATTAGACGTTCTCCACATATTCTGGACTTTAAACCTCAGGATCTCCATCTACAAGGGACGTTTCCTTCTATCTTCTGTTTTCCTTCAGTAACCAAGCAGCAGCAGCAGCAGTAGTAGGAAGAAAATTGCTTTCTGTATTTTAATTAGATTGCAAATGACCAATTTGTTTCTGAGGTCTTCCAGGTGTGAAGTAAATCACTTTCGGTGAGTTTTGACCCCTTGTCTCTTGGTCAGACAAGAAGTCAAAAAGTTTGGGTAGCAGCTATTATATCCTAATATAAAAGAGTGAGATTCCATACCTAAACAGGTTGTCTTAATGTGCTATGAACTACAGTAATTAATATTATTTAGTTGTACAAATTATTCCAGGTGGGGAAGATATCCAATAAACATTCCTCCTCCTATTTCCCCCCACAACAATCATCCTACGAGGTGAGGCTAAGGCAGGAGTTGAACCAGGGTTGGGCTGTTGGGGGTTCTCAGAGGTTCGGGAGAACCTCTAGCTAAGATTCTGTGCAATTCAGAGAACCTCCAAATCCCACTTCTGGCTGGCCTCGCCCACCCAAACTCAACCCTCCCAGGAGTCCCCACGCAGCTTGCTTTGGATATAGGTAAGTGCAGGGTGCACTCGCAGGCTCGGGAAGGGCAAAAAACGGGCCTACTGGAAGTTCGGGAAGGCCGGAAACCAGCTTGTTTTTGGCCTCCACAGGACCTCCGGAGTCTGAGGAGGCTGTTTTCACCCTCCTGGA
>JANHFT010004289.1:16864-32353 GCA_032467955.1 Pseudoxenodon macrops | reverse complement strand
GTGCACACGCACTTTCATCACACAATGATAAAATGGTTAGCCATCACTGCCCTATGGAAATAACATCAAGAGTCTGTTGAAGACAGTTACTGCAAATACCTGGGCATCCTTCAAGCTGACAACATCAAGCACACTGAAGTCAGGAAAAAGATTAGAAGTGAATACACCATGAGAGTGAAGAATATCTTAAAGTCCAAACTCAGTGGAGGAAATCTAATTAAGGCAATTAACAGCGAGACAATTCCAGTCATTAGATACATGGGTGTAATAGTGGGTTAGACTCAAGCAAAACTAGAATAGGCCTGGATAGGAAGAACAGAAAATTAATGCAATGAATGGAGTTAATCATATCCTTCATCCATACACCTATGTTGACAGACTCTATTTACAAAGAAGCATAGATGGACATGAAAAGTTGCAAGTATACCAGTTAGTTGAAGAAGGAAAAAGGAATTGAAAGAATATCTGAAGGACAGTGAAGCTAAAGCTGCAAGGAAGAACTGGTGGTACCAGACTAGACAAAGTAATAGGACGGGAAGAAGCTAAAGTGCTCTAGGGCTTTAGAATTCAAACACACAAATAATTGCCACATGACACCTTACACTTAACACTTTTTGATAAGATAGAAACAAATGTCAATAGTGGACATGTCAGTACCTGGGGGGAAAAACAGAATAGAAAATAAAGAACTGGAGAAAATCGCAAAATACAAAGACCTGCAAATAGAAATAGAAATAGAAAGAGGGTGGCAAAAGAAAGCAAAGATAGTACCACCTTAGGTGCAATCCCAAAACAACTGGAGTACAACGTGAACACCCGAGGCATTGACAAAATCACCATCAGTCAATTGCAACTTTACTTGGAGCAGCTTGCATCTTGCGACAATAGTTTCAACACCACCAAACAACAACATGCTTGGGAAAGACTTGATGGATAGATAAAAATGCCAAATCCTGTCTAAACATTTGGCCGACCTTGTGACCAACCAAAATAATGCAAAGTTCCTCTCGTACTCTTTCGTGGTCTCAGACATGAGTGATATTGATAAGGGTGCGATTAAAATGATTTCATGCAAATCCCAAACGAAAATGAAATTATAAGAAAAATCCTCAGAAATGGATAAAATGACTAAAGAATTACAAAATAAGGAGGATGGGGAATATTATTTAATATGGAATAGATTTTATGATTGGATTAATAACAGAAATTAGGATATTTGTAAATGTATGATGAACATATGATAGAGATTCATACAAAGTTTGTAAAAAAGAGGAAGTAAGTTAGAAGGATAGCCAAGGTAAAACATAATCTGTATTTCTGAATCTAAATGTAAATAGATATAAACTAAAATGAAAATAGACCACAAAATCTATAAAATGTTAAAGTGAAACGTAAGAAAAGCTAATGGACCGATCCAGAGCTATCACATAATAGGAACTGTGTTTCCTATGTATGTGTATTTGTATATCTTGTAATGTATATTCGTGTATAATAATAATAATTAAAAAAAAGAACATGGAAAAAAATGATTTCATGCAGCTAAAACTTAGCTGAATGTGAAATGGCCAGTGCATGGAAGACAATCCTTGATGCCTTTAGCTTCTTCGTGGTAGGACAGGCTGGTGATCAAGCAATGGTTGAAAAGTCTAATGTTTCAGACAATTTTCTCTGATTGTCTGAAACATTCTGAATGAAACATTCTGAAACACTCTGAGATGGAAATTGCATAAAAGCCATAGTGGGGACTCTAAAATGAGCCCAACAGTATTTAAAGTTAAAAGAAAATCTGGAAAAGAAAAACCGAATTTTTAATCAAATCTGGGGACTGGGGGAAGGAGAAACCTTGGCATTATCACTTTGCATACTCCAGCCCTTGACCCTCTCCAAATGTCAACACGCCTCACGAGTCTGTAAACAACGGCCATCTTGTTACTATGGATGAATAAAGCAGTGTTTTGTGAGGGAAGGGGGCTCCCCCCTCTTCAAAAAGAGAGATTGATCGTAGTCTTAGTTTGACTCCCCAAAATCGTCTCCTGCTAATATCAAATGCTTTCCAGATAATAAAGATAAAGCCAAAAGGACAAATGTCATGCTGGAGATCTTTAAGAAAACGGAGGTGTCAATATGATAACATTTATACCAATCAATAAGGACATCGCTGTTGGAATTCTGGTCACTTCAGAGGTGATGCTGAAATATGCAGAGCAAAGAATATTATGAAAGGGCTAGAGCAACTTCTTGTGAAAGAAATTTGTGAAAGAAACTTAGTGATTCCAAAGCTTCAGAAACTGCTGAGGGGAAGATACGTTACAGTTGTGTAAGATTAGGTATTGTATGGAGAAAACAACTAAGGAAGGGTTGTTGTTTTTCCCTTCCTTCATTGAAAACTAGAACTTCAGATCAATCATACACAGTATGGATGACGTTAATAAAGAAAAGAGCAAGCAGCAAATAGCTAAAGCGTGAATTTGCTAGCAAAAGATTTAATGGCAGCTGCCCCTTTGAAGAGCTTTAAAAGGAGATTATGTAGATTCATTATGGGTAAATCTGGGCATTATAGAATTGTAGAGTTGGAAGGGATCATTCGAATCAGGTCCAACTGCACTCTCAGTGCAAGAATCAACTATCCCTGACTAACAGCTAGCTGACATCCAAGGATATGGGAAGATTACTAACTCCTTGGGTAATTGATTCCATTGTTAATTTAATTTCCCTCCTAATATTCAACTGGATCTACTTTCCTATAACCGGAATCCTTTACTTAATATACTGTTGAGAGATGCAATCTTTTCCTTCTGGGTGACCAACTTTCAAGTATTTATAGACTGCTGCCTTATCCATCTTTTGTTCTGTTCTGTTCTGTTCCATTCCGTTCCATTCCATTCCATTCCATTCTTAAGGCTGCTTTCTTCTTTCTTCAATCTCTCCTAATGGAACTTGGTTTCTAGCCTCCTCGTCATCCTCACTGTCCTTTCCTCAGTCTATTTCTATTTGACTGAACCCTTTTTAAAGAATGGTGAACCCCATAAGGAAACTATGCTTCCAATGACTCAGCCTAACACTGAACATTCTGTTTTTATAGTGATAACACACTACTGATTTGTAATTACCATTCCCAGATTGACAAGTACTACTATAAAATTAGGTATCACCTACTTAGTATCTACATATCTGACTACCAGTTCCTAAGTGAAGAGCTTTGCATTTCTTTCTTAAGTTTCAGGCTGTTATTTTCAGCCCATTTCTCTTACTTGCTGGGGTGACTGGTATGTATAGAGACAATATTCCCAGGAGGATCCACATTTTTTCAATGGATGTCATACATGGATAA
Organism: Pseudoxenodon macrops; assembly: GCA_032467955.1. NCBI lineage: Eukaryota > Metazoa > Chordata > Lepidosauria > Squamata > Pseudoxenodontidae > Pseudoxenodon > Pseudoxenodon macrops. The sequence goes on along the minus strand of JANHFT010004289.1, from coordinate 29,022 downwards.
ACTTTAGGTAGAGTTTCAGTCATACTGCTTTGGTAGAAATCTTGCCTTTTTTGACAATATCCTTGACTAGCCCTAAGTGTAACCATTTCCTGCTTATAAACATCCCAAGGACAACTGATAGACTCAGGCTAGGTAGATTTCGCACATCTCTTCTTATTTTCTCAAAATGCAAATATAAAGGGGTAAAGGGAAACAGATGATAAACTGAATACCATACTATAAATTCTGCCTCCCCACCTTTAAATATGCATAGTAACACTCATGCACAAATGAAAGGGGTGGAGCCTGTGGCATCCCGCTCATTTAATTGTTTTTGACAAAATGGTCAGATCCTACGGAGTCTGAATAGGCTATCAAACACTTTAAATCCATACTGGAAATCCCATAATCCTTGACTGCAAAATTGATCTGCAATGAGCTGTTGCTTAATCCATTACAGTAGCGGGTAGTTAAAAGATTTATCTGTTACTAAGTTCATTAGAGTCAAAAGTCCCAAATGTAAAACACCGCAAAATATAAATATTACACAAGCCTAGTTAGCAATAACCATAAAATATTCAACAATGATACATTGCTAATAATGTATTGAGAAACATAATTCACACTTTCCTAATTAATACACAAGTTGTATCTTTTGTTTAACAGCCCCGGCAAACAGTTCGGCTGCAGCAAGAGTCACCTTGGAATTTTTATTTATTCAGAATGAGATCTGCCTCGTATTGTTTATAATAGAGCCCAGAATTAAACGATTTAGAACTGCACAACATCTGAATGGTAAGTCATGATCTACTATTCTGAGTGGATTGGATCGCTTCCTTTTCCAGAACATCTTGTGAACTGGAATCAAAATATCCTTAGACGTCTCAAAAGTGCTTTTTCAGGAGGCAACTAGACTTTCTTGTTTTTTCTTTGAAGAGGTTTCGCTTCTCATCAGCTCTGACAGGATAGTGGGGAATGGAAGGATTTATAGTCCTTGCAGACAGCTGCTCGCTTGCATCCTTTTAGAGGGTCATTGAAGCACTTGGAGGTTTATCTGTGTCCTCGGGGTCACCTGAGTGGTGCTCCTGGTTCCTGTAATCTGCTATTTTTCCTCTGGAAATCCATTCCTATTCCTACACCATTTAAAGGGTGTTCATCCCAAATTGTATAGCTAAAAGTCTGTAGAGATTCTCAGTCATCCAGGTCATGGTTGTTCCAAAGGTGCTTTTTCAGGAGGCAACTGGACTTTCTTGTTTTTTTCTTTGCAGACATTTCGCTTCTCATCCAAGAAGCTTCTTCAGCTCCTTCGACATGCATCATCAAGAGCTTGAAACATCATCAGTTCTGGTTCTGGGTATTTAGGTCATATTCTTGGGTCTTAAATTCTGCCCCATGGCTGCTAGATCATGGCTCCATTCTGTAACGCAGCTTTGACAGGGCCAAGGGTTTGGATGAACTTTTCGTTTTGAAATGGGAAATAAATTCTAAGATAGAAACTTCATATGGACTTCACAGCTCTCATAGAATACATCTGTGGATCACTGTGAAACTGGTTATGTTGTTGCTGATGGATCCAATATTTCATCAGTAGATCAAGACCCACTTAATATTGTACAATTTTTGGTTCCATCAGTGCTCTATTCTGTTCACTGTTTTGGTTCTCTATCGTGCCTTAAATTGCGAGCACAGGTGGTCCTCAGCTTACACCAGTGGTGAAATCCTGCTGGATCTGTCTGGCTCGCGTGTGCCGGTAGTGGCAGTGGCGGGTGGTTCAGTGAACTGGTAGTGGTGGCAGCGCGAGGCTCCGCACACCTGCTAGGACATCAGTTACTTCCTGGTTTTAACCCTCTGTGCATGCGCAAAGCCTTCTGTGCATGCACAGAGGGTCAAAAATCGGACGTGACGTTGGCGCATGTGTGGACTTCCGAACTGGTAGGGAAGGTAAGTAGATTTCACCCCTGACTTAAACCACAATTGGTACCACAATCATTGCTATGCAAGGCTGTTTTTAAGTGAACCACATCCAATTTTACATTTTTGGCCATAGGTTTTAAGCGAATACTGCAGTTGTTAAGTGAATCATTCAAATGTTAAAACAGATCCACCTTCCTCCATTGACTTTGATTGTCGGAAACTGGAAGGTAAGGTCACAAATGACAATCACATGACTCTAGGAGTCATAAATACATGCCGATATACACGCCCAAATTTTGATCAGACACCCTAGGGGATGTTGTGATTGTTGTAAGTCAAGAATTGGTTGTAAATCACTTTTTCCCCCAGCGCCGTTGTAACTTCAAACGGTCTTAAAGGAATGAAAACTGACAAAAGATGTTGTTGTTATACGAAATCATCTAAAGTTAGTTTGTCTTGCAGGGTTTAGTATTCCCTTGTCTCTTTTAAACAAGGAGAAATAAAGAAGGTTAGCAGAAGCCTACCTAGAAAGTTACTATGTAGAAAGAAGAAAACATTCGGTGACTATGTCCTCAAAAGGGAAGATGCCTTTAAGTTCTCCTTGATGCTCCAATCTAGTCTTCTCCCCAATGTGCCTGTTTTCTGTAGCAGAGATCTTTTATGAGTGGGAAGAGCATTCAACCATGTGATTCTGAAATGGTTTAGTCCCAAGAGGATTGTATTATACAAGAGATCCCCGAATGTGCAATTTGGCTCCTCTCTAGCAAATGGAGAAATACCAAGGCATGCCAGAGTGTCATTTTCTTAGGACCGTTCCACGTATTATGTGGGGGGGGAGATGCAAAATTCCTTCATAAAGATACCCTATCTCCAGCATTGTAAAAATACGCTTGGGCAAATCCACATACATTTATTGCATCTGTGTGCTTTCGAATATGCACACAGCTTTGAATGTAATTAGAATGGCCAGATTCTAAAACGTACAGTATGAAAAAAAATGCCAACTTTGCAAGGATATTATTACCCCACAGTTGCAGCTATGGACATCAGTAGCAATTTTTTTAGGGATGAAATGCCAGGCTGCAGCCTCTTAACATCTGGATTCTTGGTCTGTTCAGTCATTTTAAGCTCAACAAATTAGCTGTGTAGCACGCATCTGGTAAGAAATTGGTCAATTATTTAAGACTTAGATGAGCTGATGTGGGGAACAAATCTGTCTCACAGTTTTCAGACCTGTTATGCTTTGTGGAAGTGTATACAATGCTATTCTCAATGGATGTGTGAATAGGGGAGCCACATTTCTGATTACTGCTTAGCTGAACTATTTGCATAGTTGCTTCTGGAAGTGTTCGGCGAAGGATGGGTTGTGGGATTAGCACATTTTATAGCAATTTGCATGAGAGTATCACATCAACATAGAAACCATAGTTCCAACATTTCTGCCCTTGATACATACACACCAAGTCACTTCTCACTCAGCCACACACTGTGGTGTTGTATGCACTTCCTAGCCCCAAGAATGAATGGGTAATCTTCACATAAATGGTGCCATTCCCTCAGAAGGATACTAAGCAGATCTGTCCAGATGGTTATGGGATTCTTAATAGACTTATGCATCCAGAACATGGCACATAGGAAGGAGGATGAGAGGCAACTTTGGCAAAGGAGAAAGCAAGAGCAGCAAGAAATCATCTCCTGATAGCTAAGTCCCTTAAACGACCTGGAAGTTTTACTAGGTTTCAGGAAATATCTGAAGTCTTTTTCTAGGCTATTGGTTAAGAAACCTTCCTTAGCTAATACGGCTCGCCTTTTGCTCAACTAGAGATCAATAACAGCATTTAGCTTTAAGCCTCTTAGCTGCCAAGTTCAAGACTTATTACGGGCTCAAGTCTTGATATCTCTAGGCATTTTAATGTGACTTAATCTGAAAAACAATCTGCCAGGCTTCGTGCCTGGAAGCCAATGAGGCTGGAGAACTCCATAGAACTTCAGTAAGGCTGGTTTTAGAATAGATGGACTCGTGGTTTTGATACTGGGTTCCTAAGGTTGCTTCATGGAGCCCAGTGGTAGATGTACCTTGATGATACAAGTATCAGTGTCAAAAGTGATCATTGGCACATACATAAAAGTCTGCAGTTCTCATAATCAATTATTCATGAGCCAGATTGCAACAGTCTCTAAATACAAGCAAAACTGGCTTACTACATTCAGGTAAGTGAATGAATGACTTGGCTACCTAATGAGGTGACCCTTTAAGCAGTGGTGGGATGCAAATAATTTAACAACCAGTTCTCTAATAACTGGCTGGGTAGGCGTGACCAGGTGGTCATGTGACTGGGTGAGTATGGCCAACTCGATGTCATTCATTACACCCAGCCTCGCCTTCTGGCCACTTGCCTCAAAGGCCTCAACAAGGTATAATTCCCCTCTCTATTTATTTACTACTACTGAACATCCAAAATGGCCTGAAAAATGGCCCGAAAAAGGCCCCAAAAAACGGGCAGGGCAGGGCCAGCCAGTAGTGGGATTAGCCGGTTTGCCAAACTGGGCAGAATTTTAACAACTAGTTTGCCTGAACCAGTCTGAACCGGCTGAATACTACCTCTTAAGTCACTATAGACTTTTAGAGCACATTGTTACCTAACTGTATGCATGACTATAGAGGCATCCGGAGAATTTTGGCTGAGGAATTGTGGGGGTTGAAGTCCAGTGTCTTAAAAGTTGCCAAGGTTGAGAAACACTGCACTAGTGTTTGCGGGATTGGCCCTCTGAAGTCTACAGCTCTTGAAAGATACCCAGCCATGGCAACATCGACAGTCATATCTATTTTTACAATTCTCAAGAAGGGCAAATATATCACAGCATTCCTCTTCCAAAAAACTGTAGCGAGGAATATGAACCCTTCTGTTCATTCCTTATTTCTTTCAACAGCTGTTTCCATCCAAAATATACGGCACTCAGTTTAGATATTCCAGCATGTCAGTAACATTGACTGAAAAGTTGTGTATGAGGCCCGCTGTCGGACTGATTGATATTTAGTGTAACAATATCAAATGTTATGGCATCATAATTCTATCTGAAGAAAGAAGCAAGCATCTTCTACTATCAAGAGATTACAATATATCCATAGATAAATAATACCTTTCTTTAGCCATGAAACAGCTAAGCTCTGAAAAGAATATAATATAATATAACATAATATTATATTATATTAGAGAAGAGAAGAAAATCTTATCTTTTATTGGCCAAGTATGATTGGACGCACAAGGAATTTGTCTCTGGTGCATAACTCTCAGTGTACACACAAACAACAAAGTGATAGGTCATATATCATAGTTACAATAAATAATCATAACATACAATGGCAAGTGATAAATCATAGATACCAATAGGAGAAGGTAGTGAGAAGATGAGAAAGATGACAAGATCCCATATTCAAGGGTGCCACTTTGAAAACAAAGATCACACATTAATTACAATACATGCAAAGCATAGCAAATGCTATAGATTGGCAGGGAATGTGAATAAGTTGAAAATGCGTTCTCAACATGGAGATATTTGATAGAAAACTATGAGCCAGTGGTAGGATTGTCTGTGGGGAGATATGACTGTAATTTTAGTGCAGTTGGGTTTCCAGGAAGGAGGCTGCATTTTTCTGGAAAATGTGAACTCTTGAGATTTAAAACAAAGCTGTGTTTTTTTGTAAGAATATGTATGGATGGATATGTAAGAGTATTAGAAGAGGTGACAAAATGGATCACCATTGCTTGGGGAGAGAAACCAGAGAGCAATTCCCTTGGTTTGAATAAAATCATTGAACTATCACCTGAAGAAATCTTATAGGGCACTTAGCTCAACTTCTTGCTTAGACTTGGATGTTCTGGAGATGTTCACCTTGACATCAACATACAATTTTCTGTTTGATTAGCTATGTAGAACTCTTGAGTAAGGGAAGGAGAACAATTTATTGACTTAGTCAAGGGCTCCACATCTCAGTACTTTGAAATCTGAAGTATTTCTTCTGTTCAGAATAGGAAGAAGATGTTCCACACATCTACAAAGATAGGAATTATGTTTCTACTGTGAAATCGCTGCTGAAATCTTTATAACTCTACAACGTCCTTACCTGCCTTTATTGGCAAGATGTGGTATTTAATTGGATTGAAATTTAGAAGAAAAAACAAGGCTTTATTGACAATTCAGTAGTATGGTAGAAAAAATTGCTCCCTGTTTAGCCAACGAACTTTTCTTTATCAATACATTAGCTGTTCTACAAAACAAGATTGATTGGGGTCATCATAATCTTTTGTAACTTTATATTGGCATTAAATGCTCGAGCAGATTGTTTGTAACTAATTGCTAATATAGATTTCAACTGAGGAGTCGGTCTGCTTTGGCTCTATTGCCCAGGAATGTTTACGCTAGAGCTAACCTATTGTTGAAAAGAGGAGGAAAAATACACACAGTACTTAAAACACAACCACCTAATATAAACTAACTGAAGCATCCTGTGCTGTGAGTCTCTTTGCTATGACAAGAATAGTAACCATCTGTAAAAAGTGTACAGTAAGGGGTTAGGAGGGTCAGTGGAAATAGCAGACTCCTACTCAGGATAGTGATTCATAAACCTGCTACTGATTTTTATCATTCATCCAATAGTGACGTTTTTTCCTTGAGTTAAAGGCTGCTGAGTGTCTTTCATAACGAAGACTCTGCAAGGTATTTAAAGTTGACTTTGTGCCTTTATTAGGGGACCTGCTTTTATGACACAGCTTAGATTACAAAGGAAGCTGGATTGGCTATCCTACTTCCATTTAGGTTCCATTTTAGACAGGTTCTAAAATGGAACCTGTCATTCTCATTTTAGACAGGCGGCACAATTCAATCTTCGATCTTCACTTAGGCCAGCGGTCCCCAACCTTTCAGCCTCCAGGGACCGGCTTTGGAAGAAAAAATATCTTCCACAGATCGGGTGGGGGGAGATGGTGGTATGGGAAGGGAATGGTTTCGCGCATACAACGTAGATGGGCAGATGAAGCTTCGCTCGCTTGCCTGCTGCATGCGCACCCCAGTTCCTCACAGACTGTGGACGGGTACCAGTTCCGCCACCTGGGGGCTGGGGAACTCTGATTTAGCCAAAATGGTCCATATCACTGAGGCAGAGATATAGTGAAGAGAAGGAAAAGTGGCATCATAGGTGCAGTAAAATAAAAAAGCAAACAACATTCTTGAATCCGGTTGACAATCCTGGCCAACTAGAAATCCCATTTTAGATGTATTTATTTATTTACAATATTATTGTTTTTTAATCCTGTCTTCACTACTTTTTAAGTAACTCAAGGCGGCAAACTTACGTAATGCTCCTTCTTGCTCTTATTATCTTCAACACAACAACACTGAGTTGGGTTGGTCTGAGAGAGAGAGAGAGTGATTGGCCCAAAGTCACCCAGTTGGTTTCCATGCCTAAGGCAGGATCAGAACTCAAGATCTCCTGGTATTATATATCTAAATTTTTAGGATTTCAGGGAGAATGAAATCGGAATATAAAAGAATAGGCCCTCATTTCACAGGTGTGGCAATGGAATGCTTGAAACCATTCACCTACTCATCCAATCTAAGTATCAAAATATTCATGAAATGCTGTGTTTATTTGGTTCAGTCCTACTTAGTATTAAATTCTATGTGGCAGAGTCCATTCTCAGGATAACAAGGTAAATGTATCAGTTACACAATTCGGTTGTCCTTATTCTTACAGGGGCATCAGTTACACATTTCTGAGTTTGTTTTAAACTGGTGCATAAATTTCCCGTTTTTTTTCCTAGGCAAATATAGAGGCCTAATTAGTAGGAAGTTTCACAGAGAAGATACAGAGAGGTGTGTGTGTGTGTGTGCACGCGCTTTCTGTTTCTGTGCACACTTTATAAAGTTTTAATAAGGTGTCTGAATTTGAGCTCCAGTCTCTCTCTCTCTCTCTCTCTCTCTCTCTCTCTCTCTCTCTCTCTCTCTCTCTCTCTCTCTCTCTCTCTGTGTGTGTGTGTGTGTGTATGTGCACATGTGTGTTGGCAGTTCTATTTTTCACAGCCGTCAGTTATTGAGTTAAAAAGATCCTGGCCTTTCTATATGAAATGTGGGGGGAAATGCCATTCTTTAACAAAGCAGGTTCCAATTCCATATATAGGTAATTGAATTTCTGCCCCACAGGCTACCATTCGATGCACATTTAATTAGAGCTGGGACAACTACTCCAGTTGAGAAGTTCAAAAGATGACTATCTTCACACTGCTGGAAAAACAAACACATAAAGAAAACCTAATAAAATGCCACTGTAAAGCAATGTTTCTTCAACTTTAAGATGGGTGGACTTACAACTCCCAGAATTCCCTTAGCCAGCTTACTAGCTGGGAGAATTCTGGGAGTTGAAGTCAACCCATCTTAAAAGTCGTCAATTTGCAGAAGCATCACAGTAAAGGGCTCAATTTGAGTCATTTCAGAGATAGAAACTGTTGCTGAAAGAAAGTCACAAGTTTATTACCTTGATTGACCAGCTTTCTGTCATTCATGAACGATATTTCATGAATTTGTATGTTTGTACAATCAACTAATGGATAAATTGATCAATCAATATTACAAATTAATATTTTTGAGCGTGCTTAGGGCTTTGTTATCCTGTCATCTTTTCTGCTACTTCTCCCATGATTCTTGAAGGCAATGAGGATTCTGGGTATTTTTTAATTTTTTACAGTATGTGGGATTTTTTTAGGTGCGATTCAGAGATCACCTGCCAATTTTTAAATAACCGTTCTTCTGCCAAATCAAGGGCATCCCATTCTATTTGAGCTGAGTAGGTCAAAATCATATATAAAAAAAAGAAATTCATAGGAAGCAATGGGAAATTATATATGATGAAATGCATCAGAATATTGCATTCCATCATGTATATCTATTCATCTCAAACCATCTTAAGTGCCAGAGCTCACTGTAACAGCATTAACAAAAAGGCATTACGAGTTGTCAACTTAATCTTGCGAAGCTTCTTCTCCGGTAATATTGTACTGCAAACTAGGGCATACAAAACCTTTGCTAGACCAATTCTCAAATACATCTCATCTGCCTGGAGCCCCCACTGTATATTGAACACTAATACAATTGAGCGAATCCAAAGGTATTTCACGAGAAGAGTACTCTCCACTCCTCTGCTTACAACAGAATACCTTATGCAACCAGGCTTGAAATTTTGGGATTAGACAATTTAGAACTATGCCGCCTTCGGTCTGACTTAAGCGTAGTACACAAAATTATCTGCTACAATGTCCTACCTGTCAATGACTACTTCAGCTTCAACCGCGATAATACATTAGCACACAATAGATACAAACGTAAGGTAAACCACTCTATGTTCGATTGCAGAAAATACGACTTCAGCAACAGAGTGTTCTGGAATACACTACCTGACTCTGTAGTTACTTCCCGTAACCCCCAAAACTTTAACCTTAGACTGTCTACTGTTGACCTCACCCCATTCCCAAGAGGCCTGTAAGGGGTCTGCATAAGCGTCCCTGTCCTACTGTCACCATTTATTCATATCCTTATCCTATATTCATAATCATGTTTATACTTATATATGTTATCTTATATGTGCTTGTCAAATAAATAAATATTATAAATAAATCCATAAATAATCTTAGGGTGACAACTTCATTAAAAGATAGACACCAGTTATCCTTATATCCCTTAAGTTAAATGTGTCTAATTTCCTTTGGACTGTACTCAATGTGGTTTGATTGAAATAAATAACTCGAGTGGTTAAAAACATGTTTTGTGAAAAACTAAACTCTACTTGACCTCTGTTGCAAGCATGTGTCCATAACAATGATGGAAAAAAGCAGAGCTTATCCAGCTGCTTCTCTTCAAACTTTCCAGTTTGTAATCCTTCCCCACCCACAATCTGGAAAACTTTCAGGACTGTTTAACAAACCACAAGCATTAGTCATTTTAAATTCATTTTAAATGCTTGAAATAAATGCCTTTTTTTTTGCTGAAGATGATGCACTATGAAAGTACGTCAGATCTGTTGAACTCCCAATAGATGGTGCTGTTAGGAATATATCTAGAAAGTCATTCTTCATGCAGATATAATTTCGGGGCAATTACCTCTCTCTATAGTGCAGAATGGATCATGTCTTATGCAAGATTTCCTTTTCTCGAGTCCTACCCAGAGTGAGTTCTCTGCAGTTTTGAGGGTTTCGCTGGAGTCATCTATCAGTATGAAGGAGACTATAGTGAAAGTAGGTCATCTCACAGTTGTAAACAGAGTGACTGCTTAGAGGTGGGACCAAGACTGCTCTATTCAATTAAGAACTCCTGTGCCTGAGGCTCCCATACTCAGCGATAGTTTGATTACATAATTTTTGCCTTTTCCTTCAATGTAAAACATATTTCCAAAGGTGATTTACAGAATCACATGAACAGAAAAGTGATGAACAAATAGCACAATCAAGACAGCAAATCATGCCATTTGAGATTAACTTCAGGGGGGGAAAGTTAGCATCTGAGAAAATAAGCTTGTACTTGTGGAGATAGTGAATAGTCAACAAAGTTGGATCCTGATAATACTGGAAAAAATCAGAGTTTCTTTACATGTTACTAGTACGAATGGAGGAATATATATATATTTAGGCAACACATATAAAAAAACCAATGGAACCAGCTGCCATTAGATTTTTTTTTTACCCCACCCTGCAGACAGCCATGATTTACAATATCATTATGAAATGATAGCTATCTTTTATGGGGTTGAGTTTGTTTGTTTTTCCTGAAAGACAATGAACATTTGTTTCAACATTGACTTTAACCTAATGTCAATACTCTGGTCCAAATTAGTGCCAGACTCAAATTTAAATATCGGGACACCCTGATCTAAGGGGGAATGATAAAGGCTGTGTGTTGACAAGTGCTAACAAAGGTTCAGGTTATGCAACAACTGAACTTGGCAAGAATGCCGCTATGGTGCATAACAAATCAATGGTTGGGTGAAGAGAGACCTTCTACAAATAGAAGGTTTTAATGCATCAGAAACATCTATTTATGAGGTTCATGTGAGCTATAAAGGAGAACATCATGCATAGAGACTCTCACATAGGAAATGATAAAGAAACTGAAGCATTGTTCCTTCCTTTGGGGTTGGTTCCAGTCAGTATTGGCTGAAGAGGAGAGGTTGTTCTGTAGTCATCTCTTTTGTTGCTAAAGGTTTTACACTGTCTCCCTTCTTACTCAACATATACATGAAACATCTGGATGAGGTCATCTGCCAGTTTGGAGTTGTCATCAGTATGCTGATTATACCCATTTACTTGTATCAGTGGTTATGCTACCATTAACTTTGCATGTAGCAGCACTTCCCCATTCAATGGTAGTGTGCAATCTGCTACAATCTCCTACCTGTCAATGACTACTTCAGCTTCAATCGCAACAATACATAAGCACACAATAGATACAAACTTAACGTAAACTGCTCCAAACTCGATTGCAAAAAATTCAACTTCAGCAACAGAGTGGTCAATGCCTGGAATACGCTACCTGACTCTGTAGTTTCTTCCCCAAATCCTCAAAACTTTAACCTTAGACTGTTTACCATTGACCTCACCACATTCCTAAGAGGTCTGTAAGGGGCATCCTTAAGTGCACCAGTGTGCCTACTACCCCTGTCCTATTGTCCCCATGTATTTGTAAAAAATCATGTACCCATAACCATGCTTGCACATCTTATATATTCACAATCATGTTTATTCTTTATCTGTAATTATATACACACTTAACAAAATAAAGCAAATAAGGTAAATAAAAATAAATAAAAATTTGGGGGTCTTCTTGGACACTTAGCTCTTGCTTAATGAGAGGCTGGCAGATGGAGCAAAAAAGGATCTTTGCATAGCTTCATCTGGTGCATCAGTTTGGCATGATATTTAAGAACAACCATCGCTAGAGGTCTCAAGTGAACAATTAGCCTGGACTCATTACCTACACATAAGAGGGTAAGGTCTGACCCCTTCTGATGCCTTTGAACCTTAGCTAATCTTTTCCAGGTGAAAGCTGTCAGTCTGGACAGATTCCTGTGAAATAGGCATATAACAATAAAATAGCTAGTTTGAACTCTATACATACATATCTGGTTGTAACAGATATGATAGGTTGTATAATTTTTCCTACCAGTTCTGTGGGTGTGGGTTATTTTGTGGGCGTGGCTTAAAGGTCAGGTGACTGGGTGG
>JANHFT010004288.1:111137-124748 GCA_032467955.1 Pseudoxenodon macrops | reverse complement strand
TGTAGAGTCTCCTGCTTGAGCAGGGGGTTGGACTAGATGACCTACAAGGTCCCTTCCAACTCTGTTAATAAAAAAAACCCTAAGAAATAGAGATAAACACTTCCTCCTAGAATCAGACACGACTGATCAGGAGAGACCTTCATCTTTCTCCACCCCAATGTAGGCAACTTTAAGATGTCTGGACCTCAATTCCCATAATTCCTTAGCCAGCATGCTGGAAGAATTCTAGGAGTTGAAGTCCAGATATCTTAAAGTTGCCAAGATTGAGAAACACTAATTTAGGATCACATGGGCTTCAAAGACTGATGGCAGGAAGATGATATAGAAGTCAGAACACACTGACTATATTACTTATCTAAGAACATTTTTGGAAATACAAAAGCTAGTGAGTAATTAATTTTCAGAATGTATATTAGTCTAGAAGTTGTGTAATAGATTGACTTGCACTGAGCTTTACAAAGACCACATTCTTTCCATGCATCGATAGTTAGAAATGATTCTTTTTTGAAGATGTTATTGTTAAGGGTTCTTTTCCTATTTTTGCTAACAATAATCCAGTCTATTATTGTCAGCCTTGTAGGGTGGACCAGACAGGAAACATAGCCAAGTCAGCTAATTGTACTTAAGTATAAGGGTTAACAGAAACTTGCAAATCTGAAGGTACATTTCTTTCTCAATTTGTCTTCTTTACAACCCATGAAACTAGAAAGTTTCTTCAGAAGGTTAAGTTGCCTTTTTTCTGACCATTTGTTTGGCTGAATCTCTTCTCCCTGTCTTCCAAGTTCATTCCCACATACTAGTCCATCTATGATACCTATGTTAGTTTAAAAAAATAATTTATGTTGGAGTCATCATTTCTTAATGCATTTAAATGGGCATTAATGCTCAGACTTTGCCAAATCTTTTAAGACTTTTAATTTGTTTCTAAGTTCTACTACTTGGAAAAATATTGTTTTGATTTTGTCCTCTTTCTTCAGCTTTCTCCTCAGTGAAGCCAGGCTTGCAAACCTAATATTCAGATATACAAGTTCAGAAGAAACCAACTGATATAATGAAAATGATTTAGTCAAGGTTAACAACAGTCACACCTTACTCTCCTATTCTTTCCTGGTCATAGAAGAAGAAAAAATAAATATTGGTAGCAGATGTGTTTGGCCAATTGGCCCCAGATGCACAAAATGTAGCAATTATTTTCCTGTATCTAGAAAGACAAGTCCTTGCCCAGTTCCTTTGCACTTTTTATGAAATTATGTCTAATGCCTTTTCAGCACCTGAATCGATGATAAGACTAAAGCAAGAGGTGCCCATCAGATTTATAGCTATTGCACAAGGTATCCATTCTTGGATGTTTTTCTGAATTTGACTTTTCATTTACACTTGCAGCTGTATCCAAGCCAAATCAACCACAATGGTATGGCAGATAAGCAAACAATTTCTATTTTACCAAAATACCTGTAGGAAATAGAGGTTCCATGCAATGTAGAAGAAGTTTGGGAAAAGAGATGCTGCAACCTTACCAGATTCCATGGCAGTGTGGGGAATATACCATGCTTTGGGTAAAGGGATGGGGAACTATGGCCCTTTATGATTTGTGGACATGCTGGCTCAGGAATTCTGGGAGTTGAAGTTTACAAGTCATAAAGGGCCCATAGTTCTCCACCTCTACTTTAGTAGGTTATTGCATTACTTTCCAATACAACAATGAAGAATAAACATTGGTGGTATGCTGTGCATTATTGCTCCATTATTGTGGGAGATATATACTGTACAGCTGTCACTGTTTTCTTGGTTTTGGTGTTCCTCATGGTTCCCTTACATTTTGTTGCTCATCAACAACCTTTCTTTACAGTTTTAACTTTAAACATAAATACTTTTCAGCGTTATGATAGCTGAAATGATAGCTACAATGTCTTATTCATTAGTTTGTATTTTACTGAAGCAGAAAATGGTATTGTAGGATGCTTGGTCTTCCTAAAAATATTGACTTGAATGCCTAAAACATTAGTTTTTTGTTATTTTTTTGAGGAGGGGAAACTAGCCATAAATCCAGTAATATTGGAATTTGATCGCACTCTTATGCTGTATTGATTTGGGATTTGATAGATGCTAATCTAATTGAACAGCAGATGTTCAAAATCACATCTTTATGTGTACTGGGGCTTTGTCATTTTGGGATTGTAAAAGTAATGGGCTCTGTGCAGTATTCTCCAAAGTTCAACTCTAGGGGAAAAAAACAAAGAAGGAAGTAAAGATTTATCTCGCATTTTTAAAACGGTGATAAACCCAAGAGCGAGTTGAACATTTTGGTAGCATATTTTAGAGAAAAATCCCTAAACTGAACCTGCTAATTTGAAACATTCAAATAGATCTCATTTACTCTCCTGAGTATTGATGCTGAAATGCAGCACCATATGGGGAAGTCAAATATATGACAACAAAACTAATATACTGCAGTTGATTTCTGAAAAAGTATCAAGAGATGCTTTTAGCTCACTGTGTTTTAATTCAATTAAACAGAGCACTACAGAGTGCAAGAAAACAGGACACAGATTGTTTCTCTTTATTCTCAGCTGCTTTTGAACTTGCAAAATCTTTTAAACATGAATAAACTTATCAGAGAATGAGTTTGGTGTAGCGATTAAGGCACTGGCCTAGAAACCAGGACACCATGAATTCTAATCCATCTGGGTGACCTTGGGCCAGTTACTTTCTCTTAGCCCTAGGAAGCAGGAAATGGTAAACCACTTCTGAAAAAGCTAGTCCAAGCAGGCACCAGAAGTCAGTATTGACTCGAAGGCACAAAAACAAAACAAAAACAAAACACTTTATGATAAAGCAGCCATTTGAGTTAATCCAAATGGTTTATCTACTTCTAAAAAAAAAACAGTGTTTGGATTCATGCTTGATATCATATTGCAGTATCTGCCTACTGTATTGCCAACAAACATTTGTCTGGATCAGTTTCATTGCTTGGCCCTGGTAGAGGAAGGAGGGTAGGGTTTTGTAATCTGCTTGCATCACAACAAGCATATTATACCCTATCAAACTTCTTTCTGGCAAATTTGACTGGAACATTTGTTTAGAAAAGCTAAGAAGCTGCTACAAAAAGATCCAACAACCTGCCACCCAATACAAATTCTAGTTATACTGCCATCAGTGTTCAATGTTCTGCACTTCTTTCATCCAATCACTCTTTGTAAAGAGCTAAAAGCTACAATTTCCCTCTGTTCCTTATTTTGTTAAAGCCAGATCTGGTGTCAGATTATTCAAATTTGACTGTATGAGACCGAGCTGTCACAGATATCTCCCTACTTGCCTTATGAAGAAGCTCCAGTCATTCTGACCTGCCAGTAATTGTAGCATTCTTGGTGCTCTCTGAGCTTGGTGGTTTTCTTGAAGACATTTCATTACCAAACTGGGCAACATCATCAGGCTAGTTCTGATTATGTTACCTAGCTTGGTAGAGAAACATTTGCAAGAAAACCACTAAGCTCAGAGAACACCAAGGATCCAACAGCTTAACCCTGAGCTACAAATATTTTCTTCTATCAGCATCATTTCTTTTTTGCAGATGGAATTCACATCAATTTAAAGGAGAAAATGGTTATGCCTCTAGTGAAAAAGCCATAGTTAATCCAGATCAGATCTTGTTCAATTTTCAATATTAAGCTATAGAAAAGAGTGGTGGCATTACATCTCTAGGAGATTAACCTTATTATCTTGAGTCTTAGGTTTAATTAAGATTTGGCACTTACTGTAGATGGCTTTGGACCATTGTGATGGATGATCTATGCTAGGAAAGAAGAATGGACATTTTTGATGCTCTTGGATATCCTGGTTGTTTTGCATGTCCTTGGCTACAAAGTTGATATTCTTGATTGGAAATCTTACTTTCTGGGTTATTAACATAGCATATTATTTGGAGACTTCTGCTCTGGAGCTATTTTGGTAGTTCTGTAAAATTCTATTGTGTCTGGCATGTTGTTTAATGTTTACACCAAGCCATGAGAAAGACAGATTTCTCCCCTAATCAATATGTGATAATCCTCTGCTTTGCTTCTTTCATATGTATTTATGGTTTGATGTGTCTTGAATCTCTAGAATTTCTAGACCAGACATGGGAGAATAATCTGAAGATGCATTCAGATGTAATGTACTTCTTCCTAGTTTGGTTGACTTATCTTCAGAATTCAGGGAGACAGAAATTTTATTGATGGAATTGCATTCCCCTTTAAGAGATATGTGCGTAGTCTGAATGTGCTCTTTGATCCAGCATAGATACCGGATATCCACTTAACATATATAGTAATGAGGACTTTTGTTGATAAAATGTGTCTCTACTTGGAGAAGAGAGTCCTGACTTTTAGTGTGGCATCTTGGACTATTGCAATTCACTTTTCATGAGGTAATCTTTGAAGTTCATTCAGACATTACAGCTGGCCTGTAATGCCACAGCCTAAGTAATGAGCAGTTTGTCTGTAATATCCTGTATTATTTCACTGGTTGGTTCTGAACACAAGATGTGCAAATAAAGTCTTACAGGTCTGTCTACTGTTCAATCTAATCACATCCTTTTATAGATCCTGCCATGGATACATTTATTATTTGAAAACCAATTTGGCTTTCTCCATTGTGAGGCGTATATTGTGAAGAAGAAAAAAATCTCACTGGATTTTAAGCAAGCTGACTTCACACTGCAGTTGCAAGACCCATACCTAATTATCCAGGCTTTGTAAAGCTAACGTTTGAATTTGTTTTTGTTCTAAAAAACTTCTCCATCTGTTATGCATTTTATATTATTTTTATGGGAATTCTTATTCTTCCTTTATAAGTCAACCAGAGCTATTAACGGAGTGGGTGGCATATTAATTTTCTAAATAAAAACTAAGAATTAGATAGTTTGGTGGGGGAGACAATGAAGCTAAAATACAGAAGAGGCAGTAATTGAATGAAAGGCCACATGTTTGCAAGTTCATGGCTTCTGCTAATGGCATATCATTTTTGGACAAATTCAGATAGGAATGCTTTCCAGACTATGACATATTGGAGCATATGGGATACGGCCTCAAGTAGAAGTTCTGTGCACTGTGTGCCATTCTTAGCAAGCATAATATGATGTGTAATTTTTGTGTACGGATAGGAAAAACAGTTGTTATCACCTTGATGTTGACTTATCAAACTTATGTACCCTAAAACCTATACAAAAACCAGAACATGGCTATTTGTGAATCTTCCCACTTTGCCAAACTTTGCAGCACTTTTCAAAAGTGTGTACAAAATTGCATATAAGTTAAAGTACATTTACAACTATAGGATTTTATGAGGTAAAAGATCACAGTAATCTGGCTTCTTTGTAAGATGAAAATAGCAGCAGCAGTAACTTTTCTGACTGAAAAGTGAATAAACGTTTCCTGTGTATATTATCTAGCTTCCATAGATATAAGTAAATAAATGCCTCTAATTGAAATACCAGTACCCTGTTTCTGGACAAGTGAGCATGCAGCAACTTATCTCCAATGAATTCAGTGAAAAACAAATCCCTTTAATGTTAAATAGATCTTCTTCTGTACAAATCAAAGACTCAAGGAAGCAAATGGGGAAGAGGAGATCATTTCACTCTTAATTGTTAACTAATATTTATAAACCTGCACAGGTGTTATTTCTTCTAAAAATGTACATCTAGCTGAAATGAATCTCATGCTATCAGTGGTATAATGGCAATTGTTGCAGAGTTATGGCATTGTCAGTAGATGCTTTTGTTTCATTTTAAACACAATCATTTCTGTAAAGTGGGCAGATATATTGTTTATACTTTCAAAGAGAAAAAAAAAGAAAATATTAAAAAAAGAAAAGAGAGAAAGAAAGAAAGAAAAAAAAGAAAGAAAGAAACCTTGAAATGCTTTTCTTCCTTATAAGTACTTATAAGTACTTTGTTACAATTTCCAAACTTCTTTAGAAAGAATTTGGAAAGAATTTGGAATTTGGAAAGAATTTGGAATGGTTTCCAAAGTGAAAAAGATGCAATTAAAATTATATCAGTGGGATTGCATTTCTTAGCAAAGACATGTCAACCAAAAACAGGAGAATGGATCTCAGATAGGTGTTTTGGCTCCATTCATGAATATTCAACCACCTTTTTCAGACAAGTTACTTATTGCAGTTATAAATTCTGAAGTGTAGTAACATTTATTTATTATCTATTTACTCATATATACTGTATATGGCCAAGTAATGACTCTGGATAGTGTACAACAAAGCTAAAAACAAGGTATACAATACAGATTAATGTTATTATTATTAAAGGTTTTAAAATTATTAAAGGCACAAAACTAAAATTATGATGGACGATGGATGGATGGATGGATGGATGAATAGATGGATAGTTAGATAGATAACAATTTGTTTTGTTTATTCTTATCTCTGCTGTTGTTCTTTATCAAATGCTCACATGAAGAATAACTGAAATAATTAAGCAGAGTGCATGTCTTAACCTCTCTTTGCTAGAAGCAGGTTGCCCTGCAAATTGTCCCCTCTGTTTTTAATCATTCTATGAACTTAATCAGTCTATGAACTTCAGAGATGAGAGGGATGAAATTCTGACTCATACTGATTATAAAGCAACATTCATGATACTACACTGTATATGCAGATGGATAGATAATTATCTCCAATAATTGTTTTGTTTTGGGTTTTAGGCTCTGTGATGTAGTTACCATTTTCTATGACTATTATGTAGAATTGGCTATTCATTGCGGGTGATATAGAGGCTACCAATGACCGTAACGCACAAAAACTCCAATTGTTGCATTTCAAGGTTATGTTTGGTCCTGTTTGAAGAGAATAAATTATGACATATAGTTGGGGCAACTGATCTTTAGGAGCAGAAGTTAAAAGTTTCAGTTCAGACTCCCCTTTGGTGGGAACAATGTTTGCTGAGACACTCTGCATAAAGAATAAAACACAAAAGTTACTTTTCAGATATTCCTAAGAGAGCAAGCACAAGGTTGAAAATGACCCAAGAGAGATCAATCTATCCAGTCCAAAGTTCATCCAAGTAATCCAAAAAGGAACATAGGTGAAAACCTGGCAGACAGAAATTGAACAATGATTACCACAAAGAGCAGTCAAGTTGTATTTATTTATTTTATTTATTTATAAAATGTTTTGGCTGTCCATCTTACCATAGGGTAACTCTGGGCGGCTTACAATCAGAAAAATATGTCTATACATATATAATTAAAACATAAAACATAAAATCAAATATTTAAACCTAAGGACACATGAGAAAGGTGGGGGTGGAGTGGGGGAGGTGGGATCTATGGTTACTCAATTAATCACAACAGATCCTACAGCCGCCCCTCTGCCCCCCCCCATGTTTCCTTATGTTTCATGTTCCTGTATATAAAGAGGTAACTGTTACTACCAATTTAACAAATTACCTTTGTTTTCTTTCTACTAGATAGCTCATGAGTGTCAAACTTGCGGCATCATATTGCCATCACATGACATTTCGTGAAGTTTTTTCCCTTTGCAGACCTGTAGTGGGCGTGGCCTGCACGTGAAGCATCCGGCCTGCAGGCCGCCAGTTTGACACTCCTGAGATAACTTAACTGCTGTTGCATTTTTCAATATGTAGGATTATATCATATAATCCTATAAAGGATTAAATATAAAATATAAAATAGAATAGGGTTTAAATCCCTAGTGCTGCGTAACGTTGTGAGCTCCCGTTACTTGTCCCAGCTTCTGCCAATCTAGCAGTTCGAAAGCATGTAACAATGCAAATGCAAAAATAAGGACCACCTTTGCTGGGAAGGTAACAGCATTCTGTGCACCTTTGGCATTTAATTATGCCGGCCACATGACTATGGAGACGTCTTCAGACAGAGCTGGCTCTTTGGCTTTGTAACGGAGATGAGCACTGCCCCCTAGAGTCAGGAACGACTAGCACATATGTGTGAGGGGAACCTTTACCTTTTTACCCTATTTAAAAGAAGGAATTGTTTTAATGAAGGTTTGTGGTGGGCTTCTTGGTATATAAACCTTCATTCATGCAACTCCTTTGCTTTTTATATAATTTGGTTGGCTTAACAAAAGACATTTCCAATGTTCGCATAATATGCTATGAACATATGTTCCCCCACAAATAAAAGACACTATGGTTTAATGATAATCTGATTTAGTAAAGAAGACCTTGAAGGGTGGCCTTGAAGGACAAGAAGAAGACCTGCTCCCAAGACAGCAATCAGATAAACAAAATTTGAGCCGGGGCCAATAATGTAATTTGCAAAAATTCCTCAGAGAACTTTCCCCTCCAATTCCCATGTAGATAAAAGCAGGAGGAAGGCTGGCACATTCACACTTGCAAGATTCTGTTATTTTCTTTTAAACTGTTATTTTTAATATAATTTTAATTTGTTCTATTCTAATAATGTACAATAATTTTAGTTCTGCTTGGTGCCTTTTAAAAACTCTATAAGGTCGATGGTGCCATCTATAAGGTTGATATCTGATTCATGCAATATGCTAAGTTAATTGGCCAGAAATGGTGGGACAGACACAACAACAACAACTGGAACAACATCTCATGCCCATGAACAAGAATGTAAAGCAAATAATATGAGAATTAGTAATTAATAAAGAATTAGTAAAGAAAGAACAGAGTAATGGTAATCAAAAGAGAAAAGTACACCCTAAACATAGTAATAGAAGGAACAAGCATAAAACAAGTATCAGAGTTGAAATATTTAGGAACAACATTTACAAGGTTGATGGAAGGTGGACAGCTAATTCCACTCCTACAATAAAAGGCAGCATTGATTAGTATGAAGAAGCATTTTCTACAAAACATATTCATACCCACCTTATGTTACCAGCGCCAAACCTGGACACTTACAATAACACATAAATGAAAGTTAGTTACTATGGAAATGAGATTTTTGAGTGACTAGAAGGGAATAAAATTAGGAATGAGATTATAAAACATGGAATAGAACAAATATTAAACTACATATAAAGACAGCAAATAAAGTGGTTTGCCCATCTGGAGAGAATGTTTAAGGATTCTGTACCATATAAGGCATAGATAAAAAGAGGAGAAGATCAAAGAGCATGAGACAGACCCAGAAGAAGATGGAAAGACAACAACAAAGACATGTTACAGCAACATCAAATAACAATGGTTGAAACTGCGAGAAGTACAAGAAGTTTTACATCTCCCGTACAACACCCAAAGTGGCAAAAGAGAAAGTAAAGAAAAAGAAAAACAGTGGGAAGTTTACTGAACTACAACCATCCCATCACTGTTTAGTCTATCTAGTTCTTGTACTAACATTAACTGCTGATGCCAGGTGAGATCATTGGGGGGGGGAATGTTGAAATTAGGGTTGTATCAAAGCAACATAAGCCCTGTCACTTTTATGCATGAGCTATGAAGCTGTACACATGTATGAATGGAGTGGGGATTCTGTCTGTGCAATTCACCCAAATGAGGAAAGCCTTGGATCCTGCATATGTTTTTGCGTAACCACAGAATATTCCTTAACATGGAAGACAACAAGCGACTCCTATTTGCATGAAATTGCCTTATATTTTAATCATATATTGCTGTATATTTAACTCCTTTGTTTTCAGGTTTTCATTGTGTTGCTCAAACTATCTGTAGTATAAACATTTTGAAGGAGAGAAAAAGAGAGAAGCACCATATATACTTGTGAATAATCTGAAAAGTTTATGTGGTAAAATTTTGTTTGGTTTATTGGCAGTGAGTTTATCCACAGATATATAAAGTCATACTTTAAAATGGTACTCATATAGTGCATATATAATTGCACATAAGCCCATCTATGGATAATGTGACCCATGAGTTCATCACAAAAATACCATGAAAAATGGGTAATCTGTGGATTACACATGGAGAAACCAATTGTGAAAAGTAAAACTGCCAAAACTTTTGAAAATTGGTTATCCACAGACAGACTTAACAGTGTATGCAATTATATACAACAATACAGGAATTCGATGAATGAGAAGAAAAATGAAACATCAATTGATTTATTATTTGTCATTTGAAATATAGAGAGAATTTAGTGTTAAGGAAATAGTAGAATTGCAAATAAAATTAGAATGCTGTAAATTATAATTCTTGAAAGGACATGGGTTGTGGAAGAATATATCTCTTTTTAGAGTATTCAGCATTTATCTCAGGCTTATTATTATGATTCATGCAATTGTGTTAGTTAAACTTTTTTGAAATGATGCTGGTGAACTATATTGGTGATTTTTCTTTGATCTCTTAGGATGTTCCAGTTAGAAAGAATGGGAAGCCTGGAGAGATACTTCTCTTTGAGTTGTTTCTTCTTCAAGGAACTTCTGACAGAGTTGTGGGCTGGGGAGTTTTTCCTTTATGTAATAATAATTTGGACATCGTGGATGGGAAGTTCAAGTGTCCTCTTCTCAGAGGTCATTATGATTCAAGAATTAATAGATTCCAAAAAATTGAAAAGTTGATTTCTTCTGATTTGGATCACTGGCTATGCAATCTTTATTTTCAGGTAGGTGCAATGTTTTTAAACATTTAAGAATTAAAGTTCTTAATTTAATATATTGTTCATGGTTTTTTGCTAATGATTTACACTGTGTTAATCAAGCATTTTTACTTAAAGCTCAATAGGCCAATTCATTTGTTGTTTAGAAAGTGGATAATATGACATTATAAGTCTCTAGGGATACTCTAAAATATAGTCATCTTTATGATATCCTGGATTTATTATTCACCTGTATTCCATTCCATAAATCAATTCTTTATTTCTCCTTACTTATCTTCTTCCAAAATAATGGTGCTATATCTGTGTTTAACTGTAGGTTCTATTTCTACTTGTCTTACTATAATTTTAATACATATGGATAAAGTAAAGTTTATATGAATGATGGTAATGAGATTGATATGCCTTGAAACTAGACTTCTCTGTAGTTGATTAAAGTAAACAATTACAATGAAATATGGGGGATTTTATAAAAACAGTGCTGGCAGAAGGCAAAGGGAATAAACCTACTCAAGAATATATTTTGCTTTGGAGGGGATAGGGCACAATTGGAATATATTGTATATCTTTCAGTTGTTATAGAAGAAGAAATATAAGTAATAACAATGGTCTCCGGGTGTGTGTCTGCACTGTAATATTTGTACTTTCTTTCTTCTCTCTCTCTCTCTCTCTCTTTTTGTATATTATTTTTGTATTATTTGTATTAAAAAAATATTAAAAAGAAAAAAATCTAGACTTTTCTCTACCTTTATACAAAGGACTGGAATTTTGTTCAGAAACTAAACTGTTAAAATATGAATTGGCTATATTTAGCTATAAAGTAATGTTTAAAACTGTATGACTGAAATTTTCCTTTCATATTTGAACTTCAAAGTCATCTTAGAGGACCCATTGAGGATTATGGCTGTGGGGAATAATTGACTCCTTGGATTCACAAATTGATAGACAGTTGTGTTTTTAAATTATTGCACTGCACACTGAGAGCACTTAGGACAAGAATTACAAGAATTAAGATATAAGCTAATAACTGGTGGACCCATGTGGTGGGTGTTCCCAAAGAATCCTAGATTTACCCTTTTGATTGAACCTTTGAGAATATTAGCAGAATAATTTTGCATATGGCTGACCTATTCATATTAAAATGTTTTCTCTTATCAGATAATTAAACTTCCATGGTATTCAAATGAACAGTATAAATATGAAGTGGGCCTTCAGCCGTCTTCAAAAATTCTTCAATATTCAAGTACCGCTGAGAAGGATGGGATTTCAAAGGAAAAAATAGGTGGGTTGTGAAATGACAGACTAAAAAAATTCCTGCTTACCATGATACTGTTTAATATTGTTCTTTGGCTTACATTCATTAAATTAAAAAAATCATTCATCTTCCCAGCCTTGTTCTACCTATAGGGCATGGTTATGAGTGTTGTTGTCTTAACACATCTGGAAGAATCCAGTTATGGAAGCAATTTGTTGTTGTTTTAATCATTTATGGAAGTGATAAACCTTTTGAAATCTAAAGTCCTGCTGATATGAGCCAGGAAAACTCTCTTATTTGGAGAGAGAAATTGCCTGTCTCAATGCTAGAGGCAACACAGGGTATTTCTTATGTTAAATATTTGTTCAGGTGATGGGTTGGACCTAGGAAATCCAAAGTATTTTCCCAGTAATTCCTTGACACTGGAAAAAAAGATCTAACCTCTGAAACTCCAAAGATACTGGATTTATCCTCTCACGTGTCTCTGCAAAATTTGAAATGTCTTAAGGATCCTGAAATGCCATTTCAACCTCACAGGGGAAACTTAAAAGGATATTAAAGATTCTGAGATGCCTTTACAAGATCTATTACCTTACCATTGATACACCATTCTAAACTACCAGATGCTGAATGTGCCAAACAATGTATTAGGAACCACAGAAGTAGGACAGTATATAGAATATATAGAATAGCAGAGTTGGAAGGGACCTTGGAGGTCTTCTAATCCAACCCCCTGCTTAAGCAGGAAACCTTACACCACTTCAGACAAGTGGTTATCCAACATCTTCTTAAAAACATCCAGTGTTGGAGCATTCACAACTTCTGGAGGCAAGAAACCCAGATATATTGTTAAAGCTTTGATTTAACAAAAAAATAATTTGGGGTCAACATGCCAAATCCTTTGTTCACTCTTGTGGTTTTTTCCCCTCTGCCTTTCTCTCTCTCTCTCCCCCTTCTCCTTTCTTCCCCCTTTCTCTCACCTCTCTCTCTCTCTCTCTCTCTCTCTGCTGGACTACATTTCCCAACATCCCTCTGCAGCTGCGCAGACAGGAGAGCTTGTGAGTTCAATAGCTCCCAACAGCTTTGTTAATTCCAGAGAAGGGAGGGGGGGAAGGAATTAGTAGAGACAGGCCCTTTCTTCCTACCCAAACGTCCGCCCAGGAGCTGCTGGGGGGGGGAGCAGAAGCTTTGGGAATCCTCCCACCCCACCCCACCCCACCCGGAAGCTCACTCGCTCTCCAGGCCAGCCCTGAAGATGGAAGACCAGAAGGTAAGGATGCTTTAAGGCAGGGATGCAGCAGTGGCTGGACCAGAAGGGTATCGGATGGCAGGGCTAATGGATCCTTCCCCGTAGGGAAGGAAGAGGGAGGCGTCTGTCTGGGCTCGTCTGTCTGTCTGTGTCACTGAGCTTTCTGCAGCCAGTGGGACTCTGCAGCTGGTTCTCCACCCATTTCCACCTTGCTCCCTCCATCTCTGCTTTGTCATCGCTGGACTTGTGGTTTGAGAACCACCCGTCTATCCGGCAAGGGAGGGGAGGGTGAGGGAGGCTGAGGAGCATGGGTCTCCCGGTTCTCTTTGCAAAGGGACGTTGGAGAGGGTGTCTATTTTGGGAGCTAATAGACAGATGATAGATATAGATGATTGATGATAGATAAGATAGAGATAAAGATAAATAGAGATAGATTAGATAGATAGATAGAGATATAGAGATAGATAGATAGATAGATATAGATAGATAGATAGATATAAATAGATAGATGTTAGATGTTAGATAGATAGATATAGATAGATATAAATAGATAGATGTTAGAT